>PVHT021183659.1:7113194-7160665 GCA_004024745.2 Catagonus wagneri
CCCGGCCCCCCGGCTGGCAGTGCATGAACGACCTTTTCCCTGTCCCCGCAGCTAGAAGGAGATCTGGGGGCGAGGGCTGCGGCCTGGGTGGGGTGGAGGGAGCTGAGCCTGCCATGGGCTCCCAGGCCTGTGGGCCGAAAGCCTACTCCTGCTTCAGGGCTGGGGCGGCAGGCGTGGGGATGTGGAGCCGCGTGGGGTTGGAGCGTGGTCGGCGCCCGCCTTGGGGAGCAGCCCCCACCCTGTTTCTGGACCGTGCCCAGTAAGACCCAGCTTGGCCCCCCGACCCTGCGGCAGGTGCAGGGCTTCCAGTCAGACGTCACCTGGGGTTTGGGGGGCCGAGTGCGGGAGAGGAAGGAGGGTGTCTGGCTCTGGTCTGGCCCCCGCTGTCTCGCCGTTGAACCTGAGACAGGACGCTTCTCCCTCGTCGGTGCTGCGAGAGGTGGACCGCGGGCTCCCCGTGGCCCCCGGTGCTGTGACCGCCTGTTGCTGTGTCATCTCCAGTTCTATGGTCTTTGCCGGAGGAGGGCTGTTTGGGGAAGGGGGGCGTGTAGTGTGAAGCGTGATGAGCCTCAGGAAATTACTGTTGTTTTGAACATCTTGGTGGGGTAACAGAGGCCTGGCGTCCAGAGCTGGGGCGAGGCTGGTTCTGTCAACAGAGCAGGCGCACAGATTGTTCTAGAGGAAGGGGAACGGGAAGCCGGTGGCTCTAAAACCAGGTGTTCTTCCTCGTGGCAGGTACTGTGAAGAGCGCCACCAGAGGGGACGGTCCGGGGGTGGGCAGCTGCAGGTGTCCGACGTGGGAGGGTGGCCCTGGACGAGGGGCTGCGAGGAGCGGTCCAGCCCGGCCGAGAAGTCCGACGTCTCCCGGACAGAGCGAGCGGCCTGCCGTGGACGGCGGGGCCCCTCCTGTCACAGGAGGCGGGCATGGTCGCCTGGCGGCCTGGGCGCCCACTGCCCTGGGCGCTAGACTGGTGCTTCCTGCCGCCCTGTGGCCGGTCCTGAGACCGTCACTTAACCTGCACGTGCCTCCGTATCTTGATGGGAACAGGAGCCTGAATGCCTGTCTGCCTCTCAGGCTTCTTGTCCAGAGAAGCTGAGGTGGTGACTGTGGGGTCCTTTGGGTGCTGCAGCTGCAGATGTGGGCGAGAGGCGGTTGGCGTTTTCTGCCCTCCCGCCCCCGCCTTGTCCGCTTTGCCACCGGGCTGACGTGTGGCGCCGGGCAGGGAGTGAGGGGTGGATATAAAGCCGAAGGGCAGGGCAGGCACCGCTGCTGACCTCGTCCCTGACCTGGCCACTCAGCCGTCGCCGTCCCCGCGTGTCTCGCTGTGGCCCCGTAACCGTTGCCCGTCCCAGCCACTCCCAGCTCCTATTTGGCCCGTGAGGCGGCCTCTGCTCGCTCCCCCTCCACAGAGGAAGAGAGACGCAAAGGCCAGCCTTGGTCAGCGCCGGGCAGGTGGTAGCCCCGAAGCTGTGCGGAAGCTCTGAAGAGTGGACGTTTCCATGGGGCCCGGTGCATACACGCGCCCTTCTCCGCAAGGAGTGCCCGGCAGGTGCCTCGTTGTCGCAGCAGATTAGATGTCGTTCAGGCGGCTCAGAGACCGGGGCGGCAAGCAGCAACCGCACCAGGATGGCCAGTGGGGACGGAGCCAGCTGCGGGCTGAGTGGGGCCTGGGCTTGACGCCCCTGGGTTGCCGGAGGACGGAGAATCTTCCCTGCGGTCAGCAGCAGGTCTGGGTGCAGAGCAGCTGAGCTGGCGGTTTGGCCCCGGCACCGCTGCGGGGCGCCCTTGCGTTCTTGGCCAAGAGGGAGGGAGGCTGGGAGGAGCAGGGGGCTGACAGGGTCTCATCCGTTTGCAGGTGGTTTGGGGTCACGCGGCCCGGGTCCGCCACAGCCCCGGTGTCCAGCCTGGCCAGCCCGTCCCAGGGCGGCGTGGCCGCGGGGTCCTGCGCGTTAGCAGGTGCGCTGACACGAGCCCCCAGGCGGGCCGGCCTGGGCTCCGGCCGGCCGCTCAGCGCCACCTCCTGACCCCCAGCAGGCCTCTGGGGGGCTGCGGGCCCGGCCGGGACGCACGGGGAGGGGCAGGAAAGAAGGGCCCTGTGTCGGGCAGCAGCTTGGGGCCGTGCTGGCCAGCGGCTCCGAGCTTCCAGGGTGGACAGAAGGCCCGGGTGCTTGGGCAGAGCCTCTGAGATGGGCCCAGGACTCCCGGGCCCCAGGGTCAGTGTCACCCTGGGGTCGGGGACCTTTGCGCGCCCCGGCCTCGCCCTTGGGACCGCCTCTCCCCCCCCACCCGCGTGTCGCCCGGAAGCCCGTTCGCTGGTTAGCTTCACCGAGATGCGCGGCCCGCGGCGGGACGAGGAGCTGGTCGCACGCGGCACATCGGGCCGGTTTGCCGGCGGACGGCGGGTCCGGTCCACCCACCGCTCCTCGTTTTACTCCCTTGCGCCCCGCGCCCGCTGTGTCCCGCCGGCCTGTGGGGCGGCCAGCCGTCTGGGCCTCCTGCCGCCGTTTGCGTCCCTGAGCCCTCATGGCAGCCAGTACCCAGTGCTGTCCTGTTGCTGTCCTGCGGCAGGCGGGACAGTCCGCTGCCATGTGGCGCCCACGGCCTTGGGGCAGAGGCCGGCCTCCCGCTGTGGCCTCGAAGGGCTGCGTTTCCTTTCCCTCATCCCTCCCGGGGCCCTGCCCCCTCCGGCTGCACTTTTCTCAGCCCCCGTTTTGTCTTCCGACGCCCCGGGCACCGGGCCGGGGGCTCCCCCACGCGAGAGGATGGCGGGCACCCCGTCTTTCTCCCTCTGCTGTACCCCGGAAACCTGCTGACGTCAGGGCGGGGACATCAGGCCAGAAAAGAGGCAAGTGTGTCTGTGTCTCGGCGACGGGGTTCTCCATGCTGGCCCAGGGCTCAGGAGGTGTGGAGAGAAGCCCCAGCCAGGGCGGCGGGAACTCGGGTCCCAGGCGGGCCTCTCCCTTGGGGGCCTCGGTCTCCCACCTGCTCAGCAGCCGTCAGACCAGACGCCCCGTCTGAGGGCTGGTCCAGGTCCAAGGTCGACGGAAAACAGACAGGGCCAGCAGTGTGGACTTTGCAGCCGGATGGACCCAGATTTGAATCTTGGCTTTTCATCTCCTGCTGGGCGGCTGATCCTGGGCCTCTCTGGACCTTGGCTTCTTCGCTGTGCCGAGGGCGAGGACACTCATTTCTGCCATCTCCGAGGAGACGGTGCAGTGCCTGACTGCGGTGAGCTCACGTCACCCCCCGCCCCGGTTTTGCAGTTTACAGTCTGGCTGTGGAACACAGAGGTTCAAATGACTCATAAACCTTTCTCATTCACCCCCCCTTATCTTTTAGTGCCGAGTATTTATAGAAAGCCTGCTCTGCACGTGGCCGCAGTCAGAGCGTGCTGCGGGTTGGGGAGCGCTGTGACTCTCAGGGGCTCACGGCACCCAGTGCAGCCTGGCCCCAAATGAGGCCAGAGCCGAGAATGGCTCGCAGACCCTCCCCCACCTCTACAAGCTTCGCTGCTCGAGAGGCTGGGCTCAGAGCCGAGGCCAGCCAGGGCCCAAGCCTGACGCCCACTGTCGATGGAAAGCTGCCCCAGGAGTAGCCACCGAGACCCAGAGGCCGCTGTCGGTGCAGGTGACTCCCCGACACCTTGTCACAGAGCTGGCCTCCTGTCACCCCAGCTGCGTGCGTGCTGCAGACGGTCCGCGCAAACTGGAATTGGAGGCGGTCCGGGAAAGAATGTCTTAGGTTGTCGGAAATAAGGAGAAGCATCAGAGGGTTAGAGTGGAGACCGTCAAACAGCAGTAAATGTCAGTGAAAGGAAACAGAATGAATGAATAAATGAACGAACAAAGGTCCTCTGCCAGTGGAAACAAAACTCCCTCCCAGGCCAGAACCTAGTCCCTTGGCTCAAGCCTTATCCAGTCAATTAGGCATCTGGAATAGGAACGAGACAACAATGAGAAAATCTCACAGTTCAGTTCAGTTCAGTGATTCTCTCACTTGTAGAGTGTTACCCCCACGCGCGTCCCTGAGAACACAGGGCCGCCCCCCTGTACACGCCCAGTTTACTGGCTGTGGCGTGTGGGTGAGAGAAGCTGCAGGGGCCACGTGCTTGCCGGAGAGCTTTCCACTCACCTCAGATTGTGAGTACTTAGCTGGCAGGCTTGTTTGGGTTGTAAATGAAAGAGAGCTGACTCAACGCCACCTTCCAAAAAAGAATTTATGGTGTCCCGTAACTGAAAATATGGAGTTCAGGTTCAGTTGGATCCAGGAGCTCCAGCTCTCAACACTGCCTTACTTTGTGGGGACTCCATTTTCATACAGTTTCTTCCCAGTCAGTGACAAAATAGCCGCCAGACCTCTCATGGATCCGCTTAGCAACTGCAGTGGGAGATTTCTTTTCTCATAGCACCAGTTAACATTCTGGAGCTGACTCCAGTTGTCTGGACTGGGGGCACGTGTTCAGTCCTGAGCCAGGCAAGAGTACGTATGTGGGTTCAGCACTGCTGACTCGTGCGATCCAGAACGGGGAGGTAGTTTTCTCCAGAGGGATGATAGAGTTGTTAAAAAGCCCCACCTCACAGTTTCCAGAGACGATCCTCTGCTGCCTCGTGGGCCCCGTCGCTGGAGGTGAGCAGAGGGCACAGGGCCCGCCTGCTTGGACTGGGCCGTGAGCCGACCCCGTGGAATCTCCCGGGGCCCGGCTCCTGCGGTTTCACTGCCGGGAGAGGCTAGTCTGTTATAGCCTATGGCCAAAGTCATTCTGCTGAACGGGGTAATGAGAGAAGACGCGAGCCAGGAGGCGTTTTCCCCACTGCAGGACTGCTTTCCTTTCTGCAGATGCTTGTAACCGAAGGCTCAGCGAGCAGAGGCAGCAAGAAGAGCCGCTCGCATCAGCCCGCCTTATCCTACGGCATGAGCAACCGCGTCCCAGTGCCTCGTGGGCTTTCTGTTTAAATTTTATATTTTAAATTGAAATAGAGTTTACTTTTTTAATTTAAAAATTTTTTTAAACTTTAATTTTTAAATTTAATTTAAATTAATTAATTAGGACCTGTCTGTAGACGGTTTCCTCACCCAGCAGATGGATGGTGAGCGCCTGTCGGCCCTGGGGACCGCAGGATGCAGGTCCTCAGGCTCTGGCCTTGGCTTCGAAGCCTCCGCACAGGGAAGTGGCACTAAAGCCACAGCGGGCCGTGAGCCGGGCAGAGGCGCCCTCGGGCTGGGCCTGGCAGGGCAGGGCCTTGGGGACGGCGGAGGCCTGGGGAGGGCAGGCGGCGGCGGGCGGGGCCCTGGCGGGTAGGAACAATGTGTACAAATGTGCCGAGGCTGGACCCGGGTGTTTGGAGTGGAGGGTGGGAGCCGCAGGGCTGGAGGCTGTAAAACGGGAATTAGCAAACAGGCCCGGCCTGGAGGGGTGGGATGGGCAGGCGGAATTTGTCCCCCGGCGCCTCTAAGAGGTGAGGTACCCCCCTTCACTCCCCACGGTGGCTCCCCAGAGGGAAGGGTCAAGTGGAGGCCCAGACCGCCCCCCGGAATGAGCTCATTCCACTTTGGGCTGGAGCAGGCACGGGTCCGGGGGTCTGAGCGTCACTTCAGGCCTGTGGTTTCCCGGGACACTGGCCCTCGGCAGCTGGGGCCTCATCCCGGCTGCGCTGCTTCTGTCTCTGTCACAACCGCTGTGACTGGCTGCTCCCACCTGCGAAGCGGGCTGGTCATCCTGGCTGCTCCCACCTGCGAAGCGGGCTGGTCATCCTGGCTGCTCCACCTGCGAAGCGGGCTGGTCATCCTGGCCGCTCCCACCTGCGAAGCGGGCTGGTCATCCTGGCTGCTCCCACCTGCGAAGCGGGCTGGTCATCCTGGCTGCTCCACCTGCGAAGCGGGCTGGTCATCGCCGCCCTGGGCTTGACGTGAGGCTTCAAGAAAGTGCTGATGAAGGATGAGAACCGGAAGGGGACAGGCTTGGTACAGAGTCGCCCTGACCGGTGAAAGGCCTCTGCGTTCCCGGGTGCCCGCGTCCCCTTTGCAGTCTGGCTGCCGGCCTCTGTGGAAGCCCAGCCGGGAGGGCCTCCTGCCTTGGTCAGAACGCTTTTCCTTGTTCAGGAAAAAAGGGACTTTTCACCCATGGGTGTCTTGGACCTGCCCTTGGGGGCCCCTGAAGAAGGCTGTGTGTCTTCGCCTTGACCTTGAGCGCTGTGCAGCCCGGCAGGGACCAGGCCTTGACAGCAGACGTCCAGTCGGGGCAGGGCCGAGCCCCGGCCGCTGGGGTGGGCGCGGGGCAGCTGCGGGCCTGCTTCTCCCGTCTCCGTCGGAACTGGGTGGGGAGGTGGGGGCGCTCCTCTGGGTGGGGGTGGTCTCTGCCGGCCAGGGGGCCGGGGTGCCCGACTCAGGAGGTGCTGTCCTGTCGGGAGGGAGATGCGCCGGGGGAGAGGCAGAGGGCGTGGTTCCTCCGAGCGCTGGCTCTTCCAGAAATGTCGCTTGCCGCTCCCGAGCGCACACAGCCCAGTGTCCAGAGGAGGCCCTCGGCCTGCGGTGCCCGGCGGTGCCCGGCGGCACGCGTGCGGGGCCGGGACCCACCTCAGCCACCAGTCTCCACCTCCGGGAACCGAGTGCAGAGCCTGTGGGAGCCAAGATCCTCCCCGCAAGGACCAGGCCCTGCTGTCGCCCGCACAGGCCGCCTTCAGAGCCCACTGATGCTTATTTGCTTATTTGTCTTTTTTTTGTCTTTTTAGGGCCGCACCCGCAGCATATGGAGGTTCCCAGGCTAGGGGTCCAATCGGAGCTGTAGCCGCCGGCTGACGCCGCAGCCAGAGCAACGCCAGGTCTGAGCTGCATCTGCGATCTACACCACAGCTCACGGCTTCGTCAGATCCTTAAAGCCGCTGAGTGAGGCCAGGGATCGAACCCGCATCCTCATGGGTACTAGTTGGATTCGTTTCTGCTGTGCCACGGAGGGAACTCCCTGTAAATAAAGTTTTTTGGAAACCAGCCGTGCCTGTTTGCTGTAACACACAACCCCAGGGCTGCGTAGTTCATTTTATGGCTCCAAACCCTGAAATGTTTGCTGTGCCCTTTGCAGCTGGCCAGCCGCGCTGGTCTGAGCTGTGTGGGGTCGTGACCGGGGGGGCCTGGCTGTGTCGGGGGAGGGCCTGCGGACAGGTTGGCGGGTGGTGTTCTCACCCACGTGTTGGTGCTTTGGTGAGTGGAAAAGATACCCGGTGGGCTGGGCTGCATTTCGTAGAATTAGAAAACGTTAGGGCCGGGCCGTCCGGCAGTGTTGAGTCTGCCTTCTGCGTATCCGTGTGGGGAAACTGAGGCCTGGGAGACAAGGGGACGTCCATGGGAGCGTATGGTGGCAGCTGCCAGTGTCACACCCAGGCCAGGCTGCTGGGTTCCGATTTACTGTTTTATGATGTGTCCACACCCGCACGCGTGCCAGATTCCCTAAGTGGTAAAATGGCAAAGAGGTGTTTGCCTCCAAAGGGCAGTTGGCACCTGCCGTTCCTGCCGTAACCAGACCGGGATCCAGTCTCCAGGGCCGCAGCTTCCTGGATGGGGTCCTTCGTGGGGCTGGGATCCCCCCTCCCCAGTGCGTGTCGCCCGTGTGCCCTGCCCACTGTCCGGGGCCGCGCGGAGTTCATCAGCAGCCACTCGAGGCCGTCCCGGGAGCAGCCAGAGACTGCTCCGCTCTGGGCCTCAGTTTCCCCCCCCCCGGAAAACAGAATGGGAGCCAGGTCCGTCTCAGGGCCGCTTTCGCTCTGTTGTTCTGTAATTCCTCCCTGGTGAAGCTCTGAAACAGTAAAGGGTTTCGTTCTTACTCCAGCCTGGAGAGTACGCACCACGGCTCAGGGGGTCAGATTTCCTGGGTTCCCAGCTCAAGGACTTCCCAGGCTGGGTGTCTTCAAGGTAAGCTGGCGAACCCCTCTGGGCCTCAGGTTTCCTCATCTGTGAAATGGGGCTGAGAGGGAGCCATCACCAGCGGGCCCCCGCGCCTGCTCTTTGGTTAAAGCAGAAGGGGGTCTGGACAGCTGGCCGTCCAGGTCTTTCCTGCCTGAGGTTCTGGGGCTCCGCCTGGCGGACCTCCGGCCTCTTCCCGGTGTTGGCTCCTGGGGCATTTCCTAAGCAGAGGACACTCCGCAACACTGGAAACCGGATCCGGAGATTAGAGGCCTGGAAAAGGCAGTTGAGCCTTGGGGAGTTTCGGAGGCGCTGCAGGCAACTGTCCCTGCCAGCAGCTTCCCGGGGCCCAGCGGGGACCGGCTCTGAGCAAGATGAGGTCACAGCGTCGCGAGGCCCGGAGCGCCATCGCCTCAGCAGCAGAAGCAGCCGTCCGCCGTCTTCTGCCTGGGATGCTTGGGGGAGGAGGGGAGGAGCCGTTTCTGAAGCAGTAGGTGCTGTGATTAAGAATCCAGCTTTGGGGAGTTCCCGTCGTGGCTCAGCGGAAAGGAAAGGACTCTGGCTGGCATCCGTGAGGCTGTGGGTTCAATCCCTGGCCTCGCTCAGTGGGTTAAGGATCCGGCGTTGCCATGAGCTGTGGTATAGGTCACAGACTTGTGCAGATCTGGTGCAGGCTGGCGGCCACAGCTCTGATTTGACCCCTAGCCTGGGAACCTCCATATGCTACAGGTGCTGCCTTAAAAAGACAAAAAAACAAAAGGAGAGGGAGTCTGGCTTTGGAGTCAGGCAGTCCTCAACCAGCTGGGAAACCTCACCGGGCCTCGCCTCCTCGGTTTCCTCCTCTTTAAAAGGAAAACAGTAGCAGCCGGCAGGACCGAGTGACAGGACGTAGGTCAGAAGCCCTGCTGTCACACCGCACAAAACAAGCTCACCCGGTGCAATCTGAAGAGTGCCTCGTGTGGGCCACCAGACAGCAGGAAGCAAGACGCACAAGTGCCCGGCACCCGGGGCCTCCCTGCAGGTGGAGGTGGACAGAGAGCAGACGCTTGAACAGAACGGACAGTTTGTTTCAGTTCCGTGGGTCGTGAAGAAGTCAGAGGCAGCCCCGAGATGGAGGGTGTGCCCGGGTGGGGAGCGGTGGCCCCTTTGCAGTGAGTGGCCCGCAGAGCTGGCCTTTGGTGTAAGTGCCAGGAAGGAGCCAGCCAGGCCAGAACGGCTGGGGCAGTGACCAGATACCGTGCTCTGATGTGGCTGCGGGCGTGGTGAGCGGGGCGGAAATGGCCAGAGAGGATGACGGCAGGGTCGGCCAGGGTTTTCTTCTGAGCTGCGGATATTTGGGTTTCGTTCCAGGTGCATTGGAAGGGCGATTGGAAGTTCTGGGCGTCTGCTTCACCTGCTTAAGCGTATTTCGGCCGCTGCGGGGCGGGCAGCTCGGGGCGGGACGGGCGCGGATGGCAGGGTCGGAGACCTGACCAGCGGCGCGGGTCCGGGCGGGGTTGGCGACAGCTGGGTTCCCATGCTGACTCCGAGATGGGGAGGAGAATGCTGTGTTCTGGAGGGAACGGACAGCACGGACGGGGTCTGGGGGTGAGGGAAAGAGGAACCCCGAGTTGGCTTCTGAGTGGCTGGGTGAGCGTTGGCCATTTACTGGCTTTGGGAAAACCGAAGAGGGCCAGGCTTGGGTGCAGAGCGAATGCTGTTTGCACATGAGGTTGGGATTCGGCCGAGCCCGCCGAGCGGCTGCCGAGGAGGCGGGCGTGAGAGGGCCGCTCTGCGTGTGTCCGCGCACGGCCGCTGCGTGGACGGAGCCTGGGCGGCCAGAGGCCCCGTCTGGCTGGGGCCTGACCCTCTTCTGGCCCTAAGCGTCTGCCCACGCTTACCTAACAGCGCTGCGTGACCCACGTCCCCCGTGCCCAGATCTTCGCCCCGAGAGGGCTCCTGATGTCACGTGGGGGGACCTTGGTCCTGTTGTATTTCAGGCGGTTGGAGCTGCTGCCCTGAAGAACACCGGCGGGCTGCCAGGCGTCGTGTAGAATGCTCTGCGCTTGAGCGGCTTAGCCCTGGGCGCTAGGATTCAGAGGTCTGTGAACTCAGATGAGAAAAAAAAAACTACATCCTTATTTTTGCTAACCTCCCAGTGACATTTAGCATCTCATATGTTACGAATGTAGGTGACGAACTGTAAAAGCAGTGGCACCCGTGACTTCATCACCAAGGAAATCGCATATTTTCGTATCACATTAGTTATTTCAGATAGGAGCATAAAAATATTTATGCTCATTACTACTTTGAAATTACAAGCAATTATTATACTTGCTACCATATCTTGTTTAGAACAGTAATAAGGACGATTGTGATGTCACTGTAACATAAGTGTACTCTTTTTAATATTTTATCAGTGTGTTTTGATATTGGGTTTCCTTTACAACCCTATGTTTTATGCATTCATAAACATTCGCAGAAGTTCCTGGGCTTCACTAGTTTGCCACTGAGACCCAGGACTCAAAAAAGGTTAAGGACCCCTGCTTTATAAGCATCATCGTATCTTTGCCATTTTAGAAGCTAAGACTCAGAGAGGTTGAGTGTCTTGGCCAGGGTCACACAGCCGATGGAGTGGCTGAGCCCAGATGAACGCAGGTCTTTCTGATCCCAAAGTCGGTCTCAGGCTAAACCTGCCACCAGTTTAATCAGAATCCACAGCACAAGAAATGTCCTTCTTTTATCTGAAAAAAAAAATACAACTTTTAGAGTCTAGTTCCTAGCGTGCTTTTGTTTTTTGTGTATTAGAAGAGAGTCTCCGTTACCAGTGAAAGTATTTAACGTTCTGTTATGCCGGATCCCGGGAGGGAAACAGAGCTCCAGGACGCGGCGCCGTGCCCGACCTGTGCCTCGCTTGCATCTCCCAGCCCAGCGCCGCGCCCTCAGTGGGTCTGTGACCAGAGGCAGCCCGTCAACAGCTCCTCGGAAAGTGCGAGAACCGAGGCCTCCAGCTGCCGAGTGGCTGTGGCCCCAGAGCTCCGGCCAGTGGAGCCCTGGTTCTGGCTCTTCCCGGCTGCGTCCTTGGTCCAGGTCCAGTACCGTCATTTGGCTGTGTGATCTCAAGCATATTGCTTACCCTCTCTGGGACTCGCTCTCCTCATCTTCCCCATGACGGGCCGGCGGCTCCCTGTCTCTGTCTGGACGGTGTGGATGCGGTGGCTGTGGGTTCGGGCCGCAGAGGGGAGGCTCGGCGAAGCTGTGATTCTTGCGTGTCCCTGGCAGGGGTGGGTGCTGGGGGGGCCGAGGCCCCGTGCTCGCCGGGAGGGGCGGCGGGACCGTCAGCAGGCTCCCGCCAAGGCCAAGTCTGAGCTGTGGTGCAGCCTCTGGCCCGGCCCAGAGGTGCGCAGCCGGGGTGGGGGTGGGGGACGGAGTTCCTGCCCCCCACGCCGTCTCCGTGCCTTCCTCAGAGCCCAGCACGGGGTCGGGGGCTTTATTTCATCGCCTCTGTAGTTAAGCAGCAGGGCTGTGATGAGGTCTGCTGACCTTGGGGCCCAGACGGGCTGTCTGCCGGCTGTCTGCCCAGGGGCGCCGGCGGGTTTCCAGAGGCCGCACTCACAGCGGACTCTGCTTTCCTCTCCTCCTCGCCACCCCCAGGCCCCTGCAGAGTTCCCAGCTTCCTCGTCTCGAGAGGCCGCGGACCAAGGTGGAAAAGGCAGAGCAGTCGCTGGCTGTCCCACGGCTCCTGCTGGCTGCGGCCCGTGTGCGCATGGACACGGGGTCGGGGCGCGGGGACCTGCATGCCCTGAGAGCTGCAGGCTGGGGACAGCTGCCGAGGAGGGCCGGGGGCAGGCCGGGCGGGCTCCATGGGGGACGCGGCCGTGGGCTGGCCTTTGAAGGGCGGCTGACGCCTGTGTGCGGCGACATACAAACTCTTCAGGGAGCACAGGACGACGTCAAATTGAAAGGCCATGTCCTCAGACGCCCCGTATTCCCAGTCAGCTCCCTCTTCCTAGTCCCTCCAGCTCCCCCAGAGCTCGATGATTTCCCTCCAGCAATAATATGTGAGTGTATGAACTGGCCGTCTGTCTTTCTGTCCGTCCGTCATTAAAGAAAAACAGAACAGGGTCACATAGCGTGCACGTCCCCTTTCCCCTCAGCAGCCTGGCCTGGCGACCGTTCCAGAGCAGAGCGCGTGGGGGGGCTGGCTCGGCTCGTGGCGTGAGCGAAGGCCCTTGCAGGTGGAGCGGGGCCGGGGCGTGGTGAGGTCCCCAGGGTGCGCGTGGAGAGCTACGCAGTGGACGCGGGACGCCACGGGGCTGAGTGGCGAGGAGCCCAGTCTGGCCTTTGGATTTGGAAGATCGGGGATCGAATCCCAGTTCCAGCACTTATTTTTTGTTTGCACTCTTTAGGGCTGCACCCACGGCATGTGGAGGTTCCCAGGCTGGGGGTCCAATTGGAGCCACAGCTGCCGCCGGCCTGCACCACAGCCGACGTGCACCACTGGATCCATCGAGGGATCCAGTCCAACCTACAGCACAGCTCACGGCAACTGCTGGAGCCTTAACCCGCTGAGCGAGGCCAGGGATCAAACCTGCATCCTCACGGATGCTGGTCAGATTTGTTTCTGCTGAGCCACAACGGGAAGTCCCGTGGTTCCAGCGCTCGCTCGCTGTGTGACCCTGGTCCGTTCCTCCACCTCTCTGAGTGTCAGTTGCCCCATCCGCTCAGTGCGGCTTACAGACGCACCCCTCTGTGAGACCGCGGGGGACTCTCACCAACCGCTGGCAGAGCTACGCGACGAGCAAGGACAGCTGCTGGCTGCCTGATCTTGTTCCCGTCGTGGTCGTGTGTCCCCGGCGCGGGGGGCTGAGCCCTGACAGGTAGGGCCGGGTGCACGCTGGGTGTTTCCGGAGGGCCATTTGCAGAGAGGAGGGCCCATCGGATCGATCGACAGCTTAAAATAGCGTGGAAGTGCGAGAACAACAATGAATAAATGGGTTCCGGATGCTTTTAAATCTTGGCATGGCCTCATCTCTGCTCAGCTGGTCCAGACAGCTTCATCAGCGTTCCCTGCCGAGGCCGGCGGCGTGCGCCTCCCCTGGCCACGGCCCAGAGCTGCTTTCAGGAAAATCAGATCTAGAAACTTGGGATCTCTGGCACCGGGCCCGCAGGTCAGGGATGGAGGCTGAGGACCGGGCAGCCCTGGCGTTTGTCGTGTGGGTGGCGAGTTAAGCCGGGGGGCTGAGGTCAGCAGGAAGGCGGGACTTCCCGGGATGGGGCGAGATGGTTGCTGAGATATGCATTTCCTCTCCCCGTTTATGAACCGCTTACTCTGTGCCCGGTGCCCGGGAGTCCGAGGTGGGCACTAATAAAGTGCCCTGCAGATAAGTGTGTAATTACCACCTGTGCTAGGCTCGCTGCGTGTGTGCTGCACGGCTCACAGAAGGCTTCCTCGAGGAGGCAGAGTGGAGGATGGGGACACCCCAGCCTCTGCGGGGTGAAGTTCCAGGCCGAAGGAACCTGACTGCTGTCACAGGCATGCCAAGGCCTGTGAAGGGGACGGATGGAGAGGAGGCCAGGCGGGCTGGGGGTCGGGCGGGTGGGTCGGCCCTGTGAGACAGTGCTGGCCGGCGGGCAGGGGCCAGAGCGCAGGCCCTGATAGGGCTCATGCAGGGTTTTGGTCCGTATCTGGGAGGAATTGGAGGCAAGCAGGGTTATTTATTTCTTTATTTCTCTTTGGTTTTTTAGGGCTGTACCTGTGGCATATGGAAGTTCCCAGGCTAGGGGTCTAACAGGAGCTGTAGCCGCCGGCCTACACCACAGCCACAGCAACGCGGGATCCGAGCCGCGTCTGCAGCCTACACCACAGCTCACGGCAACGCCGGATCCTTAACCCACTGAACGAGGCCAGGGATCGAACCCACGTCCTCGTGGATACCAGTCGGATTCATTTCTGTCGAGCCATGACGGGATTGCCACAAGCAGGGTTTAAAACCAGGTCTGAAAGGAGTTTCCATAGTGGCTCAGCGGGTTAAGACCCCTACTGGTATCCAGGAGGGTGCATTTCAATCCCTGGCCTCGCTCAGTGGGTTAAGGATCCGGCGTTGCCGTGAGCTGTGGTGTAGGTTGCAGACACGGCTCAGATCCCTCGTGGCTGTGGCTGTGGCTGTGGCTGTGGTGTAGGCTGGCAGCTATAGCTTTGTTTTAACCCGGAGCCTGGGCGGACCTAAAAAGCAAAGAACAAAACAAAAGAAAAACAAACAAAAGAAGGAACAGGGTCTGGTAGGTTCCTGCCTGCATCTTGAAGCTTGGCCGTGGCTGCTCTGTGTCTAGCAGCCTGGAGGGGGCTGCAGAGGGCGCAGGGGGCCGTGACCGCCAGCAAGGTGTGAGTTGACGGTGTGGACTGGGTCGGCCTGGGCTTGAAGGGTTAACACAGCAGTCGGGTGTCGAGCTCTGCGAGCCCAGGGGGCTGGTCTGTTCCAGCAGTTGCTTCAGGTCCATGTCGTCATCTCAAGAACGGCCATTATCTTTTGAGCACTTCCTCTGTTCCAGACACAGGGCAAGCCCTTCTCATTAAACCCTCCTAAGAACCGGAAGGCTATTCTTATCCCACATTTGATTGAGGCCCAGAGAGGTTGAATCGGTCAGCTGCAGCCACACAGCTCAGCCCCGCAGTGTCCTGCTCCTGGCTTGACGGTCCCTGGGTTGGGGTCTTCCGGTTCAGTTGGACCCTTCTTTTTCCTGCCTTCTGTGCCCATGGCTCCAGTGGTTCTTGGCATCGTGTTGGCCGTGGCCGCCAGAGCTGGTTCAGAGCTGGCTGGAGAGGCACTATCTCGTGTGATCGAGGGGACACAGCCCGTGACCCCGGTCCTCTGTCCCTCCCAGCCCTCTGGCCTCGGACGTGAGCTGACACGGCTGTGTCTCTGGGTTTTGCATGTCACCGGCCTCTTGGGGATTCAGATGGTCTCTGCTGCTTGTTTTTGTTTTGCTTATTTCCTCTGCTCTCCTCCTCGGCCGCTGCTCCCGCCTCGTCCCCAGCCCCCATCCGTGGCTGGCCCGAGGGGGTCTTTTCCTTGCTTCCCAGATGTGCGGGCAGGGCCTGGGATGGAAGCAGAGGCCTCTGCCTTGTGGCCTTTCAGAGAGAAGAAACTGGCAGTTTGGGCAGCTGTTAGCTGCCGGGCACTGGGCGAGGCCGCTGGCACGCGTGATCTTACGTGATGCTGGTGGCAGTCCTGTGCCGTGAACGCGTTTTTGTCTCCACGGACGGAGACTCTGGAGCTCAAAGGACTGAGGCGCGGAACCCGAGGTCGCCTGCTACGTTCGTCTTTTGTTTTAAACTTTTCCGTGTGTCCGAGTCACCCAGGGCTCCCGTTAGCACGCAGGTTCCGACACCGCAGGTCCTGGGATTTAGCGTGAGGATCTGCAGGACTGAACGAGCTCCAGGCCAGGCCGCCGCTGCCGCACGGGCCGCCCTTGGAGTGGCAGAGCCGGGAGCCAGCAGGTCGCCCACCGCCCGCCCGCGGCGTCACTGATGCGTGTCGCGTCCCCCAGTGCCCCCACGCCGTCCCCACCCTGTCCTCCCCCTTCTGGAACTGCTGAAGGGACACCCGAGACTTTCTCACCACGTCCGGGACGTCACAGACTGACCCCGCGCGTCCCAAAACCCCGTTTGACTGACCGTGGCCCCCAGGCCTGGCCGGTTGGGAGTGGAGGGAAACCGAGGCTCCGAGAAGTGGAGGGGTGCTCGGAGGCCCCAGCCACGGCGCGGGGTTCAGGGCCGTGGCTCCTCATCCGTGCCCTCTGGCTTCAGCTCCGGCAGAGGTCCTGGCCTTCTAGTCCCGCTCCTCCCTTCAGCCTTGCTCTGTGACCGCAGGCAGCTTCCGTCCCCTCTCTGAACCCCAGCTTCCCCTGCAGAAACGTGGCGAGCCTCTGTCCTGCTGTGAGCTTCAGACGGAGGACGTCCGGTTACAGCATAAAGGGTTCCTCGGGGCCCCAGGACCTCCTGGCCCCCCTTGGAGAGCGTCCTGCTTCCTGCCTCTCCCTGCAGCCTGCGCGGTCACCGGCCCTTGTCAGGTGGCTTCCCTTCCCTCCCTCGGGCGCCTGTCGGTCCACCGCCAGGGCCTGGCCCGGGGCGGGGCGCCTGTGGCAGTGCCACCCGTGGACACATCCGTCCTCGTGAGAAGAAGGGGCTGGTTTGTGTGATACGGGCGCACGTCACAGGCCCGATGAGCGCACTTCTGCAGGAGACAGGTTCATCTGTGGTGGGAGGGAGCCGGGGCCTGGGGACAGGAGCCAGGGGCGAGGGGGCCCTGGCCGACCACGTGACCCGGGAGGGCCCGCTGGGCTGGCGAGCGTCCGTTTCCCACCAGTTTTATCTGGGAACCCGCGGGCCTGGCGTTCTCATCATCCGACTGCCGTGACCGATCTCCTTCGGGGAATCTGTGGATGCGGCAGGACACACCCCCAGGAAGGGCGGCGGCCGAGAGGGGGGCCCCGCAGGCCCGGGAACCAGAGCTCTGCCCCCCCCCGCCTCCGCCCGTCCCGTAGAGATGGCGTGAGCGTCTCCTCTGTCCCAGGCACTGGGAGGGCACAGAGGGCGCGCCTGGACCACGGCCGCAGGCAGCTTGTGTTCTGCAGGGGAGACGGGCAGCCCCCGGGCTCGTGCCGTGGGTGGCACACGGGCATGAGGACGTGGCCCCCGGTGCCCTGGGCGTGGGGGGGGCCTCGCTCACTGAGCCCCGGGGCTGGAAAAGCGGCCTCGCGCCTGGTGGGGACCGTCGCAGGAGGGGTCCTGAGCCGTGGGGGGTCTCATTGCGGGACGGCCCCGTGTCTGTGACGGGGAGGCCGAGGCCCCAGGGAGGCTGGGGGAGGAGGCCCAGCGAGGACTTTGGGTTCAGGTCAAGGGCACGACCAGTCAGGGAAGGCCTGCCCGAGAGCGAGCGCCACCCCCGTCTCAGCTGTGCCCCCGGCCCGGCTCCCTCGGCGGTCTGCACTGCAGCCGGTTAGCTGGGCGTCCTGGGCCCGGAGGGACTCCGCGCCCTGCTTAGCGGAGTCACGTGCCCGCCCGAGTCTCAGCGTCTTCATCTGTAAAATGGGCACCCGCCTGCCGTGCTCTGAGTGGTGAGTAACCCCCGCTCGGGAGGTGGGTACTTAGTGTGTCGGTCGAATGAACCCTCGCTAGCCCTTAAACTGCCAGTGCGACAGCCGGTATGAAGACTAGCTGTGAGTGTGCGGGTTTGGGGGTAGAGAGGTTCCTGTGTCTACAAGAGGCAGGAAGGAAGGAAACAGAAATTCGACTTTTTAGGTGTTTGGGCCTTGCTGAGCGCTTCATGTTGACTTCACTCAGGTTAAGGGGGAATGCAATGGGTTTTCGCTGCTGCACGGCTCCAGTTAATACAAACGGAAAACCTTGTTAATTAGCTGCCTCTAATCCCTCCCTCTTCAAAGCCCTGGGGGTGGCGAGCCCGCAGGGGGGTCCCCAGGGAGCCCGGCGTGGGAAGCACAGGCCCAGATGGCCCGGGAGGCCCTCTGGCTCCCACGCTGTGCGCGGCCCGGCGGGCGCTCCTGGGCTGGGCCTTGCCGAGTCCCTTCTCGCTTGGCGGGCGGGGTGCCCGGCGGACAGGCCGGGGCGCGCGTGCTGGGGGCTGAGCCCCGGCCTGGCTGCGGCGGGGAGCCGGGGGCCTCAGCTCTGCCCTCTGCTCCTCCCGCCGCCCCGTGGCCACCTCTCTGCTCAGAGCCCGGCTCTGTGGCACGTGGGCACGGCTGCGCACAGCCCTGGGCAGCCTGGGCCGGAGATGCGAGCCGGCACCTGGCAGGCCCGACCAGCGGGACGTTTCCTCAGATGCCACCAAGGGGCTGCCTGACATCGCTGTCCTGCCAGGATCCCCTCTCTGCCGCTCTCTGGGTTATTTATAACCGTGTTAACAGCAAAAGGGCTTCTCAGCCAAGCCCTGGCCCAGCTCTCTCCGGGTCGCCTGCCAGCCACGGCAAGAGTCACAGAAATAGCACCAAAGAACGTGGCCACTGTAGGACCCCAAAGGGCCTCCTGGCGGGCCAGCCGGGCACTTTATTTTAGGTCTCTGGGACTTTTTAAAATTCATTTTCATTGATTGTGGGTAAAGTACACATGCCCTGAAACCGGCCATGTCTGAGTGTACGAGTCAGCGGCATTGGTTACAGTCACAGTTGGTGCTGGCATCGCCACTGCCCCTTTTCCCCGTTACTGCTTCTCCACGTCACGCAGCAGTGGCCGGGCTGTGCCAGCCCTTCCTCCCCGGCGCTGGGCCTTTGGATTTTGAGGGAACCGCACACAATGTGGCGGGGAAGGAAAGGCCTGCTAGGTTAGGGTCCCACGACATGGTTGGATTCAGGGGTCCCCCTGTCCGGCTGCCTGGAACAAGCCCTCCCCAGGCCTGGCTGCAGCCCTCGGCCTTCCTTCCCGCTCAGGAACGGCGTCAGAATGGAAGGGGAGGTCCTGCTTGCGGGGACAACTGTGTACGTGCTTTCACCTCCAGCAAAATCTGCTCACCCAGCACGCCTCACTCCGTTATTAATCAGGCAGGGTACTGCAGCTCACCTCAGAACTGAATGCCGGAGTTCCCATTGTGGCTCAGTGGGTTAAGAGCCAGACTGTATGCATGAAGACACGGGTTCCATCCCTGGCCTCGCTCAGTGGGTTAAGGATCCGGTGTTGCCGTGAGCTAGGGTGTAGGTCGCAGACGCGGCTCAGATCTGGCGTTGCTGGGTCTATGGTGTAGGCTGCCAGCTGTAGCTCCAATTGGACCCCTAGCCTGGGAACCTCCATATGCCGCGGGTGCGGCCCTAAAAACACACACACAAAAAAGTACAGATAATGGTCAGCAACGCCGGAACGTCCCCTTGGACACAGTTCCAGCTCCTTAAGGCAGGACGCATGCCGTGCAGAGCCAGTAGAGGCACCTGAAACAAAAGGAAAAATCAGTACCACTCACCCTGTCTTTATTTAGAATTTTTGATGTTTTGTTCGTCATAGATTTGGGGGCCGTTAATTTTGGTTGTTTTCGCAATATTGCATTCAAAATGACCTGTCTCGATTGCTGAGTTTTTTGGGTGCCCAAGGCAGTGCCCCCATCGCTCAGCCTAATCCCAGCCGCCAGGCTCCCCTCCAGTGTCTGCGCCCCGCTGGGACAGAGAACCGCCCCGGGGCCCCAGGCCTCGAGCTGTCACACACCGGGCCCTTCGGCCACTGCAGAGGCTGGCATTTGACCTCTGCAGCCTGTTTTTGTACCTGCCCTTCGGCAGCTGATGACACGCCGCTTTGGGCAGAGCTGATGTGTCAAGAGGGTGAGTGTCAGTGTCGGGTGGTCTGTGTGGCGGGCTGACCTCTCCGACGGGCCTAGATCAGGGAAGAACAGGCGCTCTCGATGCTTTTTGCCTCCACAGAGTCGGTCCGAACTTGAAATCCTGACTTGGTAACTGAGGCGGTTTGGCCTCGGCTTAGGACGCTACGGAGGAAGACTTCTGCGTCGCGCTCTCCTGCGCTTGTGTACCGCCCGTCACAGCCCGCGTGGTGCTGCCGCGGGTCTCCTGGTGTTTATCCAGCAGCCGCCGTGTGCCGGTGCTGGGGCATCAGCAGGGAACGAGACAGGTGGCTGGACACCGCTTCTGCCCACGAGGAACTCCTGCTGGGGGAGGTGACAACACACCCGTAGAGGAGTGGACAGTGGGGGGAGTTCTAGAAGGAGGCTGGTGATGGGGGCACAGCCGTGTGAATGTGCTTCATGCCACCGAATTGCAGTGAAAAAAACGGAAATCAGAATGGGAATTCTAGGAGTTCCCGTCGTGGCTCAGTGGTAACGAATCCGACTAGGAACCATGAGGTTGCGGGTTCGATCCCTGGTCTTGCTCAGTGGGTTAAGGATCTGGCATTGCTGTGAGCGGTGGTGTAGGTTGCAGACGCGGCTCGGATCCCGCGTGGCTGTGGCTGTGGCTGTGGCGTAGGCCGGCAGCTACAGCTCCTGTTAGACCCCTAGCCTGGGAACCTCCATATGCCGCAGGTGCGGCCTTAGATACGGCAAAAATACATAAAAAATGAAATAAAAATTAAAGAGTGGGAATTCTGTGTTAGGGGCATTTTGGCACTATTTTAAAAAAATGCTAGAAAAGTAGGGGGGCTGTCACCAGAGTGAAAAGTGCTAATTGGGGGACTCTGGGTAGGTGATGGGGTCTGGGCAGCCGCTTTAGGACACAGCGGACAGGGAGGCCCATCTGAGAGGGACACGTGGTCTGGGATCCGGCCGCCGAGGCAGGAGCAGCCAGGCGCAGATGACGGACGAGGTGCCAGGCGGGGACACACAGAGGCCCCTGGGGTGGACACTCGAGCCGCAGACCAGCCGTGGCGGAGGCCGGTCCCTGGAGATGGAGGGAAGCTAGGGGACTCCCCACAGCTCGCGAGTGCTGATCCCGGCCAGCCCCGCGTCCGCCGTCTTGACGAGCGGTACCCGCCGCGCCGCGCAGCGTACAGAGCGCCCTTCCTGCCGCTCTGAGGCCCTCGAGGTCAAGTGCATGAAATTGACTGCACTTGCAGGCGGACACAGGGTGCGTGTGACGCGGCCCCCGAGCCGCCTTCACTCACCCGCTCCCTCTGGTCAGATTATATTTCACCCCTTTTACTGCTGTAAAAAAAAGATAAAAAATGAAACACGTACCACCTCCTGGGGCCCGGGCAGCCCGTGTCGGCCCAGAGACAGCCCCTGACAGGCGCAGGGCTCTGTCACTGCCCCGGGGAGGGGGTTTGCTCTCGGCGCCTGCACGGCCACCTGCCAGGAGCGCCCCAGCCCCACCCAGGCGACCTCCCCCGGACACTGCTGGAGACTTGCGGACCTCTGTTGCCAGCGGGCCGCTCACGGCAACAGGGGAAGAAAGGACGACAGCGCAGCCAATGCCTCTCCCCGGGGACGTTCCGGCTCCGTTTCCTTGTCTGCGAAGCACGGGTCTTCTCTAGAAGCGTTTCCACGGGCTCTGCTGGTGCCTCAAGCCCTGTTCTGAGCCCTGGGAATCCGTCATAAGGATTATTGTTTCCCGGGCTGTGCAGGCTGCGACCCGTAGTCATTTTATCTGACAAAGAGGGGCGGGGGGAGGGAAATCTTGGAAAAAGTCAGTGAAAGCACAAAATCATAAAACGCAACACCTGATGTTGTTTTTTTGTTTGTTTGTTTGGCTGTGCTCCAGGCCGTGCTCTCAGGGATTGAACCTGTGGGTGCTCAACAATGCCAGATCCTTAACCCACTGTGCCACAGGGGAACGCCCTGATGTGGTTTTTTTATGACGCCATAGGGCATGCGCGTTCATTATTGCCAGTCTCTGCGGCAGGACTGCTAGTGTAGCCAGCACTGAAATCCCAAACTCTGGCTCCCGCCTGGTCCACACCAATGGCTCCTGTTTCCAGACCCGGGGACGCTTTCAGTTGCATTAAGAATTTAGGCTCCCGTCAGGCAGTCCAAGTGCAGGCTCCTTCAGATGCTCACCAGCATCTCCTCATCTTTTACTGTGAGCTCAGCTCACACGTCATCTGACAGCAGAGCGCGCGCGCGTGTGTGCATGAAACAGCTCCACTTTACCGAATCCTTCCACAGCCTGCAGTTTAGTTTCCGTTGCAGTCTCTTCTTTTGGACCCAGTTTTCTGTTGCTGAACCATTTCCTTAAAGTGTGTAATTATAGTAACAAATGGGTTTGGGAAGAAACAGACCTGACAGTGAGCAAAGAAGCCAGCTGCTGGAAGCAGATGTTTGGGTGACCTGGAGGGTTGCCTCGGAGGCTCTGGGGCGCGGCGGGCCGTGGCAGAAGGCCTTGTTACGGGAGGGGTGGCGCGTGCCGGCTCCAGCCTGGCTGGTTGCTTAGGCAGGGGAGCGTCCATTGCACCAAACGGGCCTGGGTAGGATTAGGTTTGACGGCAGGTAACAGAAATCCTCCCAAGTGACGAAAACTTGGACAAGCTTCAGGTCGTGCCCTCCCTTACGCCGCGGTGGACGTCCTGGTGTCGATGGGGACGCTGCCGGCTTAGGGACACGACTCTTGCCGTCCTCTGGCCTGGCTGTGCAGAGCTGGCCTCCCGAGGTCACCGGCCCTCCTGGCTGGGTCTGGCCTGGCCTTGTAGCCCAGTTCTGAGCACCGGGCCCGCTTTGCTCTCCAAGCTGGAGGACCCGCTTTCGCCAGGCCTGGCCTTCAGCCGGGTCCCCTTCCCCCGAGCCCCGAGTGGGCAGCCGCGTGGCTGGGCCCTGGAGCCGCACTGAAGAGGGCCGAGCAGCATGCAGCCGACGCTCGGCGGGCCTGCGGCTGGGTGCTTCTGCGAGGAAAGGGCCTCCCTGACGTCTTCAGATGCTTGGCCTTGAGTGTTTCGGTGGGGACCCTTTCAGGGGTCTGATTTTTCTCTAAGCTCAGTGTGTTTTGTTCTCAGGCTGAGCACAGAATCCCTGCATTTTCTACTCATTCTTCCTGGAGCTTAGTTTTGTGTCCCTGGCTCATGAGTCCTACTTCAGAGGATGCTGTAGTATTTTTTTGAGAACTGAAATCATTTACTCTTCCTCCTGTTCTCCTGGAAGCCTCTTTAGGAGTTTTGTATGAATTTGGAAGACAGTGGAAAGATTAGACTGTTTTTGGATGTAAGAGAGATGAATCAGTCAGAACTTCCTCATTGATAGGTGACAAACTCCAGCTGGAAATGTAATCTGGAAAGGAAACGTACAGAAATATGGAGCACAAGGTCCGTCGACTGGCTTCAGGCACAGCTGGATCCAGGTGTTTACCCTATTTTATCAGGAATGTATCTGTCTTTGCTTCTTGGCTCTGCGTTCCCTGTGCTGGCTTCCTTCTCAGGCAGACTCTTCCCAGGCAGAAGCAAGGTTGACTGTCAGCCTCTCCAGAATTAAATTCAGCCACCGGAGTGTCTTTGCCCAAACGCTCCAGCACATCTGCGGCGTTCACTCTGACCCACCCCTGAACCAGCTGCTGGGTGACATCACTGGATGAAGCCCTTTAATCAGCCGGACCGTGCCTGCCTGGACCGCCTGGGTGAAGGACGATGACTTGCCCAGGGAAGATGAGTGGGGTGCAGTCTTCAGCATGGGTGGGAAGCCAGGTAGCAGGCGTAGGGAGAAACATCTGTTCAGTGAAACTGAAATGGCTTCGTGGGGCCTTTGCGAACGCCTGTCTCCCTACCTTCCTAGGAGGCAAGGAGAAGCTCGGGGTCATAGGTCTGGACCAGGCGGGGTCTCATGAATTAGCAGTGGCTGCTAGGAACCTGTGTTGCGAGGGCTCAGAGCTCCGCAGGAAATAGAGCCGTGGCTGGTTTAGTGGCGTCTGCCAGGGTGAGGGAGGCACAAAGGTGACGCCCCTGCAGGTACCTGCCACCCCAGCAGGTCTCACGGCCACTGTGGGCATTCCTGACTGTGATTTAAATGGAAAATTTTACCGCAGACCATCGAATACAGTGTGTGTGTGTGTGTCTGATACTCCCCAGAGCCTTTGTAGGACTCAGAAACCGATGAGGACGGAACGGACCAGGTGCTTAAGCAAGAGGGGTCCACAGGGACCGTCTGCTCGGCCTTGTCTTTTCTGGAGCAGGCGGCGAGGACCCGCGAGGGGCGGTGACGCACGAGGGCGCGCAGGGCCGGAACCCGGGCCCGGTGGTGTGCCCCCGCCCCGCCGCCCCGCGCGCCCTCCTTCTGGTGACTCAGGGTGTGCTCAGGGCCAGCTGCCACCCGAGGCCATGGGCTGATCCTTGTCAGGAAAGTGGAGCCACCAGTGTTTCCTGGAGGTGCCGTCTTTCTCAGACAGGGAATCGATTTCCAGCAAGATACACAGGCTTCCAGCGAAGCCGCTTCTGTGAGTCTGGCCGACTCTGAGGCCAGGGGTGTTGATGTCGCTGGCTCGGGGGCAGCCACCGCCCCTCCAGGTCAGGGCTGTGGTCTCGCTGGAGGCGTAGGTGCCGGAGGGTCAGCAGCCGGAGAGGGGGACCAGGGGGCTGTGCACACGGGCGCCCGGCCTGTCGCTGCTCAGTCGACAGCTGGCCCTGTGACTGGGTCTTTCTCAGACAGAGCTTCGTCTCCCCATCTGTAAATGGGAATAAATGGTTTTAAATGTTTCGGGAGCGGGGTGTTAGCGGCGCAGGCTTTGTAGTGAGTGAAGGCCCCTGGGGTGTGAATTCAGCTTTAGCTTTTGCTGGGGCCCTGGGTGCTCCCAGCGGGAACGTGAAGAGGCGGGCGGGGTCCTCACCCGGAACCTCAGGAGGCGGTGGTGGAGACAGGGGCGTTGCAGAGGCCGGCAGGTGAAATGAGGTCGCTGGGGGGCCCTAGTGTCGGGGAAATTCGGACACCGAGACAGGCAAGTATGGAGAGAAAACCGTGGCACAGACACAGGGAGGGAGCCAGCCATCCGCCAGCTCCAGAGCGGCCTGGAAGGAGCCAGCCCTGCCAACATCTTTTTTTTTTTTTGTCTTCTTAGGGCCACACCCGTGGCATATGGAGGTTCCCAGGCCACCGGTCTACACCACAGCTCACGGCAACGCCGGATCCTTAACCCACTGAGCGAGGCCAGGGATCGAACCTGCAACCTCATGGTTCCCAGTCGGATTCGTTAACCACTGAGCCACGACGGGAACTCCCAGAGAAATGACTCGATGCAGCGCTTAGTGATTTTAGCTGGACAGGAGCCCTGACCCTGATGGCAAGGCCGCCAAGCCGAGAGTCTTCGCTTCGATGTCCCGGGGACGCGTTGCGGGGAGCTGCTCCGGGCAGTCGGTCAGCGCGTGGTCATGGCCACTCGGTGGCCTTTTGTAAGGGAGGTGACGTGGCTTTGCCTGGAAGGGTGCTCCCCGGGTGACCCTGGGCCCTCCGGCCGTGGGCCTCCGCGTCCACGTGTGCGGAGCGAGGGCAGTGGGCTGCAGGACTCCTTGGCGGGGTTTCTGAAGGCCCAGAAGTTAAGTCTGAATTCCATGTGGACACGTTTCCAAAGAAACCTCCTGGTCCTTGCAGGGCCTCTGTCTGCCACGTGGTCCACGATGACTGGGCTGGAGACCCGTCGGAGCTGCTGGCTCCTGGCTGGCCCCGGGTGCTGGAACTCCGAGTCTGCGTTGTTTCACGCTGCATGTCCCGCAGGGCGGGCTGCTCCGAGTAGGCGAACGAGCGGGATCTGGAAGCCGGGGGACTGGGGGCTTCGCTGGCATCCTCGTGTCTCTGCTTTGGGCCCCGCCTCGTGCCGCCGCCCAGGCCCACCGCTCCGCTCCTGGGTGCTGCACCGGCCCGGGCCTGGGCCTGGCCTTACCGTCCGCCTGCTTCTGCGCCGGCCCTGCCCCGTCACCCTCGGCGTAAAACCCAAATCCCTTCGGCCTCCACGCCGCCTGGCCCCCACCTGACCCGGCCTCCGCCTGCCTCTCGGGGGGCGTCTTCTCCCTCCCCACCTCACTGGCCTGTGGTCAGAGCCCCGTGCTCTGGGCTTGGTCCCCGCCTGGATCTTTGCCTGGGCTGGATTCTCTCTGCCGGGAGCCTGCTTCCCCACATCCCCCCTGCCTGGCTTCGAGTCTCACACTGATGAGAAAGCCCCTCAGGGCCCCCATTTGAGCAGGCTCCCTCCTTTTCGTTTTTGGCTGCCGTGTGGAATCTCAGTTCCCAGACCAGTGACTGAACCCAGGCCTCACCAGTGCCAACTCCTAACCACTAGACCACCGGGGCGGGGCCAGGGGAGTTCCCATTGTGGCTCAGTGTTAATGAACCCGACTGCTGCCCGTGGGGTTGTGGGTTTGATCCCTGGCCTCGCTCAGTGGTTAAGGATGTGGCGTTGCCGTGAGCTCTGGCTGCGGTGCAGCCCGGCAGCTGCAGCTCCAGTTCTACTCCTAGCCTGCGAACCTCCATATGCTGCAGGTGCAGCCCTAAAAAGACACAAAAAAAGGAAACAAAACGCTAGGCCACCAGGGAACTTGCTCGGTCTCCCCTCCTCCTCTTGTCCTCCCACGGGGCACCTGAGCTGCTGCTTTGTGGCGCTAACACCGATGTCATGAAGTATTTCTGTTTCCTCCCCCCACTGAGCTGTCAGTTCGCAGAGCAAAGGGCTCAGTCGTAGACGTCACGGCGCCTGCCCACGCAGCGTTTGCAGAAAGTCTGCAGGCACCTGCTCCCGTGCAGGGCTCACGTCCAAAGGACCGGCGGTCCCAGTGCTGGGGGCCGTGGGGGCCGCGCAGCAGCAGACCCACCCCGACCGACGGCTGGTGGGGCGGCCGCTGGTCCCCCTGCTTTGGAGGACACTTGCGTGGCTTTTATCGGGTCGCATCTGCGCCTCCCAAGTGACCCGGCAGTTCCAGTTCTCCTCCTAGACAGTCAAGAGAAATTGTTTCAAAAACACGTCCACACAGGGACGTGTGTGTGCGCACACTGCAGGCTTGTCGGGCACAGACTGGGCGCAGCCCGGGCGTCTCTGGAGCAGGCAGGACGGCTGCGTCCGGGTCCGCTGGTGGGGAGGGGAGGCAGCCTCGGGGACGGCCGCGGGACACGGTGCTCATTCCTGGAGGAGGATGCCTGGGCGGGAAGGGCAGGCCTGGCCCGGGAGGTCCCGAGACGTTTCTGGGCGCCGCGTGGCCCAGCCCACGAGCAGGGAGCGGCCGGCGACCTTGGAGAACCCGGCCCCGTTGCCGGCTGCGTGCAGGAGTCTTGCAAAACGCAGTTAAGACATTCGACCCAGATTCGTATAAAAGCCTCTTTCCTGTGTCAACTTGAGCTAATAATGCACATTTATTCATCATTTATGAGGCCGAGCAAGTGGGGACAATTAGGGAAAAGGCCTGGGTCTGTTTCTCTTAAGTGTCCCACGGCCTGTCTTGTCTTCTGAGGAGGTTGTGCTCATCTCTGCCTGCCAGGAAACTCTTGTTTTCACTGTTATTATTATTTTTATTAGTCTTCTGTCTTTAGGACCGCACCCGCGGCATATGGAGGTTCCCAGGCTAGGGGTCCAATCAGAGCTCCAGCTGCCGGCCTGCACCACAGCCACAGCAATGCCAGATCCGAGCCACGTCTGCAACTGCACCACAGCAACGCAGGATCTGAGCCGCATCTGCAACCTACACCGCAGCTCACGGCAACGCCGGATCCTTAACCCACTGAACGAGGCCAGGGATCGAACCCGCAACCTCATGGTTCTTAGTCGGATTCGTTTCCGCTGCGCCACGACGGGAGCTCCTGTTATTGTTTTCTACTTGTCGTCGTTACTGCACGCTACCGTTTACTGAGTACTCACCAGGCCAGGCTGTAGTTCTGCCTCGTTTCTTACTAGGAGGCAGGCGGTGACCCACTTTGCAGGTGAGGCAGTTGAGATTCATAGAGGTGAAGGGGCTTGCCCGAGCTTTCATAGCGTCTGTGCTGCCCTGTTTCTGTGTTAGCCTCCCCACTCAGGCTCTTTCTGAATCCTCAAGGCGGCCCATCTTTTGGTAACTGTTAAACTCAGGAGACCAGGGCGAGAAGGCGACCGCCTCCCGACCCAGTTGGTGTGGGTCAGGCCTGAGAACCCGCGTTATTTCTGACCGGTTCCTGGGTGGTGCTGACACGGCTGGCCCTGGGACCACACTCTGGGACGCGCGGGTTGGTCGGTGCTGTTCCCGGAGTCCTCCACGGCGTGCTTCTACCCCCGCAGGTGCACCGAGGGCCTTGTAGACCTTTTCCTGTGTGTTTGCGTAGCATTCTCGTCACATCGTGTCACGAGAAATGTGCAGCTTCAGTCCGTCTCCTTCTCTTTGTACATGTAGGCTAATATTACCTGCTGATACGTTACAGTTTAGTGGTTTTTTATCATGTCGTGGAGGACGTTTTTATCCCCAGCACCGCAGTCTACTCCATAATCCAGGTGGTTATGGTTTTATTTCCCTGTTGTCTGCTGACAGGTGGCCTTCCACACTTTAGCTGTTACAGGTATTCCTGGGAACACGGGTGAGTGTTTTCCAGAAGAGAGCAATGTCAGCCGTTCTTCCTGCTTATTGTTTTCCATTATCCGTGTAGAGCGTTGTAGCCTTCAGAAACCTCCTTTCACGGGGAGCAGTTAGACCAAGGAGTAGCTCTCTATTTACAGCATTTCTGCTAAGAGGAAAGAGGTGCTCTGCGGGCAAGGCTTTGAGGGGTGTGTAGGAGTGTGGAGGAGGAGGGGGTGGATCTGCACTGCCAGGGCCTGACTTGGCTCCTGGTAGATTCAACAGTTGCAAGAGGGCGAGGCAGATCCATGCATTTCTTGGTTACTTGGCAAAATCGGGCATTGGACAAGGGCAGCCCAGGGCCCAGACCGGCAGCCTTGTGCGTGATGGTCCCCGCTGGGGTATGGCCGCACGCAGCTCTGACCCACCCCCTTCCTTCCTGTCTCCACAGAGCGGGGTGTCCGGGGAGGAGCAGCTCAGTGCCGATTTCCCGGAGCTCGACCTCTCCCAGCTGGACGTTGGTGACTTGGACTCGGCCACCGGCTTCGGGGAGCTGCAGTGGTGCCCAGAGAGCTCCGGGGCCGACCCCAGCCAGTACAGCCCCGGCGACGCCGGCCTCTTCCAGGTGCGCCCCCCGAGCCCGGCCCCTCCCGCCTCCGCCCCGAGCCTCCTCGGCGGCGTCCCGGGCCCCTGTCCGATGTCCCGGAAATGCGCTCGGTCTTGGCGGTTCTCGCCTCCTCGCCAGGCTGTGGTGCCCTCTCTGGAAAGTGAGGGCTGGGCGGGGCCGCTGTCTCCAAGGCCCCGTCAGAACCCCCCCACCAGGTGCCAAGGCCCGTGTGGCTCGCTGAATTCTCATTGCCACCCTGCGAAGCAGGCACCTTCACCCCCCACTTTACAGAGGGGGGCTGAGGCTGGGAGGGTGGCGGTCTGAGCAGATGGATGGGCGTCGGGGGCACTGACCCCGCCCTCGACCCTGTGTGCCTCCCCCCCGGCCCGGGCTCCATAACCATGCCGACAGCACGGTAGGAATTCTGACTCGCATTCTCGGTGGCAGGACCGTCCCTGTTTGTGTGTCTTAGCTCATTTAGTGTTCTTAACACTCAGTGGTTAACGAATCTGACTAAGAACCATGACGTTACGGGTTCGATCCCTGGCCTCGCTCAGTGGGTTAAGGATCCGGCATTGCCGTGAGCTGTGGTGTAGGTCACAGACGTGGCTCGGATCCCACGTTGCTGTGGCTGTGGCTGTGGCAAAGGCTGGCGGCTACAGCTCCTGTTAGACCCCTAGCCTGGGAACCTCCGTATGCCACGAGTGTGGCCCTAGAAAAGGCAAAAAGATAAAAAAACCAAAAAACGAAAACACTCACATAGCATCGAAGCAGTGGTGCCGAGAGCCACAGTGCATTTCCACGCGTCTCCCTCTGCGTGCCCTGACCCCAGCCTTGGAGGTGCGTGATGGCTGCGGGTTCCTTTAAGGAGCCTCTGATGCGGGAGAAGAGGGCGTCTGGGGTCTGCTCCGGAGCAGGGCGGCCCCGGCGCGCACTTCCCCGTGCGGGTGTGTGGCAGGGCGCCGTAGACGAAACAGGATCGGCTTTGCTGAAGCTGGGTGGCGGTACACTTGGTCTCATTATTCCTTCCTGGGAATACGCCCCCCGTAAAGACTGGGGGAGAACCCACCACCCCCTGTGCCTGCCTGGCGGTGTCGTAACCGTGACGATGTGAACAACAACAACGGCAATAATAAGAACACGCCGTGTACCGAGTCAGTGCCATGAGCATCATTGCACATAGTCCCGGTGGATCGTATTGTTCCTTCTGGAAAAGTTTCTGGAGCTCCCTCTGTGTCAGACACTGTATTCATCAGTGGGCTCTGTGGTCTAGAGGGAAGACTGACCCTTGATCCCTTAACCCACAAACACTGGTCGCCCACGGCCTGGGACGAGAAGCGCATCTAAAGACCCGATGGTCATGGAGTTCCCGTTGTGGCTCAGTGGGTTAAGAACCCGACTAGTATCTGTCAGGATGTGTGTCCAATCCCTGGCCTCGCTCAGTGGGTTAAGGATCCGGCGTTGCCTTGAGCTGTGGTGTAGGTTGCCAATGAGGCTTGGATCTGGCATTGCTGTGGCTGTGGCGAAGGCCGGCAGCTCCAGCTCCAGTTGGACCCCTGGCCTGGGAACCTCCATATACCGCGGGTGCGGCCCTAAACAGAAAAGAAAAGAGACCGGGTGGTCAGGAGAGTCCTTTCTGGGGAGCAGAGGGAGGAGCCCGTGAGGATGCGGCCAGGTCAGGAGGGCTGCTGGCTGGGGAACCGAAGGGCCGAGGGCTGGCAGCTGAGGGGAGGGGCAGGAAGTAGTTGGGGGAGGAGGGCTGGGCCGGCCGGGTCAGCACGCACGCTCGTCTGGGCCATTTTAAGGAGCTGGGTTTTCCCCAAGGTCGTTTCTAAGCTGTAAATACAAGACTGTGATAACCCGCTTCACAGGCGGGGAAGGTCACGCGCAGCCGCGCGGCCGGGGAGGCTCAGAGTGCGGACTCCAAGCCGGGAGCACCTCTGCCGCCCTGCGGCCCTGCGAGGGTCAGCGGCCCTGCGAGGGTCAGCGGGCCTGCGAGGGTCAGCGGGCCTGCGAGGGTCAGCTGCCCAGCGAGGGTCAGCGGCCCAGCGAGGGTCAGTGGGGCCGGGCTCTGCTTCTGGCCCGGCAGCGGGATTAGCGACCCTGCGCTGCTCGCTCGCTCCCTCCCCCGGGGGCCCAGCTCCCAGGCCGGCTTTTGGGCCAGAGGGCTGATGAGAAGGGGATTCAGATGCTGCGTGGACGCCTCCCCTGCTCAGAGACTGGCCGCACCCGCGGTCAGCTCCTGCCGAGGTCCTTGTAGGTGCAGGATCTGGTCTGACGGGGTCAGCCTGGTTGGCCCAGGCTCTTAGCGAGCGAGGAAGGCAGAGAAGCCTGGCGCTCAGCCCCTCGGCCCGCGCTCCCCGCCTCCTCTCGCAGGACTGGGTCGGCCCGCCCGTCACACGCCCGTGCCCCCGCGTGCCTGCCCCCCGCCCGATACAGCATCGCGGTGACCGCGTGCTCTTCCCGGAGCGCCACACGGAGCCCAGCACCTTCTCGAGGCTTAACAAATACTTGCTGGATGAAAACATCCTTCGACAGCCGGCTCTCTGGCAGCCCGTCCTGAGGCCGGTGGCCAGTCCCCTCTCCCCGAGCCCCATCCTGCCAGCCCGTGGCCTTCGGACGCGGAGCACCTAGAGGACAAACAGCGTTTTGTTCCTCGGAGGGACCCTCGCACGTTGAAAGGACTCGGTGCTATGAATGAAGAAACTGGTGGTAGCTTTGTCCTTCCTGCTGAGGACCAGGCGGGACCCAGCCCGAAGTCCTGGAGCTGGGATTCGGGGGCCAGAGGTTCGAGTCCCCCTCCTGCCCGCGGCTGGGACAGAGTCCTCCTCTGGCCAGTGGCCCTGGCCGAGCCACGCTGCCTTGTGTCGGAGCCGTGTCCTGGCGCTCATCTGGCACCGCTGCTGCGGAGACCGACGGGCCAGTGGAGGCCGGCGACCCTTACGGGGGCTGATAGCTGATCGGGGGCGGGGCAGTGCCTTCCCTTTCAGGTATTTTGGAGGAAGCAGGTGTTTGGCTGTGCTGTTACCCTGGGCCCTGTGGCCTTGGGCACCTAGCTCCTTGTAGATTACATCACGGGTTCTTAGTCTGCAGTGGGGGGAGTCTGTGGGTCCTCTTAGGCTCTGATGACATCTCTGGACCCGCCTCCAAAAAAAGGAACGGAAACTGATTTCCTGGGTGTCCTGCACCCCAGTTAAGCCCTGGACCGGCCGGGGGTTCTGCGTAGCCAGGGTCTGTTCGCTGTTCCTCCCGCCCCTGCAGGCCCCGGGAAGGAGCAGGCCCCCGGAGCTGTCGGAGGCGGCTTTTGCTCCGGCTCCAGAGCAGCGCGGGAAGGTTGGGGGTGGCGCCCGGTCTATTAATATCGCTTCCTCAGCTGATTAACTCTCCATTAATTTGCCCTCCGTTTCCAAGGAGAGCTAACGGGCCCGGGAGGAGCAGAGGGGTGGCCCGACTCCCTGCCATGTGTCACCCCGGGGTGCTGATGGCACGACAGTGCCGGGGCTGGGCGTGGCCTCTCTTCCCAGCCAGGCTCAGGACCCCAGCCCCTCTGAGCGGGAGCCACCCTGGGAAGGCTGCGGAGCGCGTGGGGAGGCCTCCTGTTCGTCCTTTGTTTTTACCCAACCTCTCGGGGCTCCTCGGGGTCTCTGCCACCTTGTGTTCATTTCAGCACCGTGCCCGGCACCTAGTAAGCCCTTGACCGCCCTCCCCCGCTCCCGACTTGCCGCGTGACCTTGACAGGTCTCTTTCCTGGACCTTCGTACCCCCCACCCCAAAGCGGGGCAGGTGGGCCTCCTCCCGAGATGCAGCTGAGGAGGTCTGCGGTGCTGCCTGGCGGGCCGTGTTAAGGCGCTGGTGAAGGAGTTCCCATTGTGGTGCAGTGGAAGCAAGCCCGACCACAGTCCACGAGGATGCAGGTTCAGTCCCTGGCCTCGCTCACTGGGTCAGGGATCCCGTCTCGCCGTGAGCTGCGGTGTAGGTCGCAGACGCTGCTCGGATCTGGCGTTGCCGTGGCTGTGGTGTAGACCGGCAGCTGTAGCTCCGATTCCACCCCCAACTGGGGAGCCTCCATGTGCCCCGGGTTTGGCCCTACACAGGCGAGCGGGAGTGCGCAGGCTGCGTGTCTGGCGCCCTGGTCCCTCCGTGACCGCCAGGCCCTTCTGGCTCTGGGCCCCGCTCCTCTTCCTCTGGAAGCAGGAACCTTCCTTCCACCCAGGTCTCTGAATAACTGACGACTTCCCTCTAGAATCTGTTCTTTGAGACACTGATCTCCGCCTCTCCCCAGGGTAAGAGTTCCTTTTTTGCTCACTCATTTTTCTGTTTCGTAATCTGCCTCGGGCCTCCCACGGCCCGGGCGCTGGGCCGGATGCCGTTCCAGGAGCAGTTGCTCCGCTGCCTCCAGGCCGGCCTTCCGAGGGAGCCTTGGAGCGAAGTGGCTTAGAGGGAACGACTTGCCCAGGCTCACCCTGTCAGCGGCAGGGCCCCGGCCCACTCAGCCCCAGGAGCGCGCCTTGAGCCCCCCAGGTCCCAAGATCTTAGCTCTGGTTTGTGAGCTGGGGGCCATCCCAGCGTGAGGAGCTGCCACTCGAGCCCGCTGGACCTGGGTCAGGCCCATCTGAAACTTTCTTGTGACCGTCCCTGTGTGCCTGGGCCTGTTCCAGACTTGGAAGCGCGTTTGTTCTCTTTCCCCGTGTCCTCGCTCGGAGTTACTCAGCTGCTGCTCCGGCCGGGGCGTCTGAAACCGATTTAGAGCAGCTGGAGGGCCGGCCCAGGACGCCCCGAAGAGGGGGACGGACGTCCTGGCCTGGGGCGGCAGGTGGCCTCCTGCCAGAGCGGCCGGCAGCCGGGCTCCCCGGAGCGAGGTGCCGGGGCCTCAGCTCGAGGGCTGTGGTCCCCGTGCCCAGGGCGGCGGGCTGGTGCCTGGGGCGTGCGTGCTGCCCGCGTGTCCAGAGCCGAGACATGAGGGAGGAGGGCCGGGCCCCCTGGGAGGCCTCCCGCATCTGCCGTGAAGGAGCGACACGTAGCCGGGTCGCCGTGGTCGCCCTCCGCGAGCCGCTTTCCTCAAAGGCGAAACGGCCATTAGCGCAGCACCCGCCCTGGAGGCTAAGGTGAGGTCCCCGAGGCAGGATGTTTGCCTCTCACCAGCCAAGCCCTTGGTCCCTCTGCCTGGACCCTTCCCTGCTCTTTGCCCGGCTGGCACCTTCCATCCCTCGGGCCCGAGTTTCAGCGTTAGCTGCTCAGAGCGCCCGTCTTTGATCGCTATAAATAGCCCAGAAATGGTCCTGCGTCCTCCTGCTCCGTCACGGCTTCCTTTTGTTTCCCAGGCTTTCTCAGTCTCTGAAACGATCCGGCTTGTTTCCTTGTTTAACTCTTGTCTCTGCTGGAGGGTACGACCCGGAGGGCAGGGGCTGTGTCGCCGGTGCCCGGACAACAGCGGGCGCAGAGCGGAGTTCAGCGCCTGTGTGCTGGGGCGGGGGGAGGAATAGCCCACGGCCGCCAGCAGCGTCATCGCCGTCACCGTTTTCGTCGCCATCATCGTCACCATCATCGTAGCAGGAATTATGGCAGTAATAGTGGTAGTAGTAACAGTACTGGCGGTAGTAACAGTACTGGCGGTAGTAACAGTGCTGGCGGTAGTAATAGTGCTGGCGGTAGTAACAGTGCTGGCCGTGCTAGTAGTACCGGCAGTGGTACCGGTAGTGGTAATAGCAGCATTACTAGTGGTGGTGGCGGTAGTAAGAGTAGTAATGAGCAGCAATCACAGTGACTGCGTAGTGACCGCAGCAATAAGAGCAGTGACAGCGGTAGCACTGGCGGAGCAGTGCATGCTGCTGGGTGCCCGGTGCCGTTTTCTAAGCGTCTTACACTTGGTGCCGCGCTCTGCCCTCTTAGGAAGCAGGTACTGTCGTTACAGTCGGTAAGTGAGACCTGGATTCCGGCCCAGCTCCAGCCTGGCCACCGCGCTAACTGCCCGTCCGTGAGTGACCGAGGCAGCAAGCCTGGGGGGGGGCAAGGGCATGCGGTCGCCCCCTGGTTGTCGCTGTCACGGTCGGACCTCGAAGCTTCCGGACTTTCCACCACCGCCTGGGGCTGCCAGTGGCAGAGACCAGCCTCGGGCTCTGTCCAGGGGTTTGGATGCAGGGGGCTGAGGAGTGAAGTGGCCCTCCTTGGAGGAGGGGACAGGTGTCCCTCACATGGACGGCCCTGAGCCTGGGGTCACATGTTGATGAGCGGCAGAGCCCGGCTGGGACCCCAGGCCGAGGCCGTTTCCATGCCCGCCTGCTGCCCGCTCGTCCGCTCAGAGTCCACAGCTCCTTTCTTGGGCGTCTGCTGTCCCAGCAGACTGAGGGGACCTGAGCGGGCTTGGCGGGGGTGGTGCTGCTGCAGCTGCGGGTGCAGAGCGGATTTCTGCGCCGGGCGCTGAGCGGCGTGTCTCCTCTGCTCACTGCAGATAATCGACAGCGAGAATGAGGCCCTGCTGGCAGCGCTCACGGAGGCCCTGGACGGCACCCCCGAAGACGACGCGGGCCTGGCCGCCTTCCCGGACGACGCGGGGCCGGACGACGGGCACGCGCCCTCCTGCGCTTCGGCTTCGCCTGCCCCCTCCTCGGCGCCCCCCAGCCCCTCCGCGGAGACGGCCCCCGGCCCGGCCCCGGAGGTGGACGAGCTCTCGCTGGTGAGGACCGGTTGCCGCTGAAGGCGCGGTGGTGGCCTGGGCTGCGGTGTCTGCAGGCAGAGGTGGTGGGTGCTGAGGAGCCAGGTCCAGCCCCGGCAGGGAGCCCCGCCGCCGCTTCACCTGCGACCCGTAGGCCCTGGGGACGGCATAGATTGACCCTGAGTGTGTGTAAGACCGTTGAAATTAAATGCAAGCATTTTGCTAAAGATTGTACAGACACGCACAGGAGAAATTCAGGCAGGAGATGATCTTTAAAAGCCAAAGCTCCTTACCCAACTCATAACTGTGTTTTCCTTCCCTAGAGGAAGCCGTGGTTGCTGGTAGACCTGGCGTGTGGCCTCGCTCTCGCCCCCGTAGTTTTTTAACTGCAAAAGGGAGCCTCCGTTAGGTGCTGCTCTGCGCCTTGCCATTCTCAGTGAACATGTGTGTCTCGGAAACTTCCAGATGAGCAGAGATAAATGCTTTTTATCGGCTACATAATGTTTCTTTGCAAGGATGTACTGTAGCTTAACCGGCCTCCTGGCTGGGAATATGTACACTGTTTCAGTCCCTTCACTGTTGCATCGCTGTAGTCACGCTCCTCACACAGGCCTGGGCCTGTGTCCTAGAGAAGGAATCCCTGGGTCTCAGGCGATGTGGTTTTTTGGTTCAGCCAGATAATTCCTCCGAAGAGGTCGGACCGGTTCCGACCGCACCGGCAGAAGTTCGATGCTGCCCAAGTGCACGTGGAGTGTGGAAAGCTACACGTGGAGCTTCTTCTGGGGAGAAGGTCTCGGCTTTTCCCAGATCCCGAAGGGGTCGGTTGCCCTTGACTCAGGCTGAAGGTGCCAGAAGCCTGGAGGTCCAGCCCGGCTCACCTGTCGTGGGCCCCTCTCCTTAGCGCTGTGGCTCTGCGGGGGCTGTGAGTCGCAGCTGGAGAATCAGAGCCCGCCGGAGCTGGAAGGGTCTTCGACGGTTGAGGGTTGGAGCTGGGTCGGCCCCGGGGGCTGTCAGGGACAGCTCCGGGGAGAAGGAGGCCCAGCAAGGTGGGGCGGGGCACCCCCTCACGGGGACACACGGCAGCTAGAACCCTGGTGTTCGGACTCCGGGGCCAGGCCCCCCCTTCCTTCTTTCCTGCTGCCTTCACGTCGGCGTCAGCATCCTGGGCTTGGATGCTGACGAGTCGGCCCGTAGGCTCCTTGCTTCTCTCTGACTCGGCTTCCTGGCCTGTGAAGTGGGGTGTCAGTGGCGCGCAGGAGGCCCACAGCAGCGACTGCACGGAAGGCGCCGAGAGCAGTGCCTGGCACAGAGCCCGGCTCAGTAGCCGCCCGGCTCGGTAGCAGCCGTCCTGGCGTGACCGGTGGTCCTGGCAGGAGTAAGGAGAGGGCCCGCCTGGGGCTCCGGAGATCACAGCTCGGAGCAGCAGACGGCGGCGCCCGAGGTCCGTCTGCCTGAGACTGCGCTCGTTTCGGGCCCTGGGCTGGGCGCCCAGGGGAGGCTCGCCGTCGGCGTTCCCAGCGCACCCGCGGTGTCGATGAAAGGCCCTGCCAGGAGTTCCCTGGGGGCTCGGCGGGTCAAGGATCTGATGTTGTCACTGCTGTGACTCAGGCTGCTCTGTGGCCTAGGTTCAGTCTCTGGCCTGGAGAATTCTGCATGTTGTGGGCGCAGCCAAAAAAAAAAAAGAGGCATTTACTTGCAGTCGCAGAGACTCACTTTATCATTGTGACGACCTGTAGTAAGTGGACGCGGTAGTGAGCGTCCGGCCTGGCTCCCAACGTCCGCGGGCCGTGGGGCTGCGAGAAACAGAAAGAAAGGCCTGAGAACTCATACACTCTGTCACTTCTTTAATGTGAGAAATTAATTTTCAAAGCGATGTGAGTAAGTGAAAACAGCAAAAGGAAGTCAGCTGCAACCCTATACCGAAGAGTTGCTGTGGGGCCTCACTTTCCAGGCTGTGTGTGTCCGTCTGTCTGTCCTGCGAGCACACGCGGTGTCCAGATCGAGTGGAGGGTCACATCTGAGCAGCAGACTATGGGGAGACATTGCGCAGAATCAGGAAGCCCTCTTGGGTTGTTAGCTCTGGTTCATAACAAGAGAGGGTGACATTTTCTGGGAACGCTGTGGTGTTCGAGGCGGTCGGACAGCCTGCTTTCTGTACGTAACACACTGAACCTGGACGGTGGTCCTGGGACGCGGGGGGTCGGGGCGTGGCCGGTGCCGGGGCGGGGCTTCAGCTCAGCCCTGGCCCCTCCCCGCTTTGCTTCTCCCACAGCTGCAGAAACTCCTGCTCGCCACAGCCTGCCCGACCCTGGCCTCCGACACCCGGAAGGAAGGGACCGCCTGGCGCCAGGCAGGCCTCAGGTCCAGAAGCCAGCGGCCTTGTGTCAAGGTATTTCTTCTGCCCGCGCCTCCAGTGGGTCTCTGGGGTTCAACCCACTTCCAGGTCCCCCCTTTGCTCCCCGTGCAGCCCTCGTCACTGATGTGCTGGGCACGGCTTGAGATCCAGGCCGGTGGGGGTTCTAGAAGGGCCTGGACTTTTGACACGTGGGTGACCCTTGAACAGCCTGGGTTGGACCGCGCGGCTTGGCTCGCACAGGGGTGTTCTCCGTGGTGTGTGTTCTGGTGCTGCGCAGGCCGCGGCTGTCCGGATCGCGGATGCAGAGGAACCGCAGACTCCGAAGGCCGCATGCGCGGCACACAGGGGGTGTCCACGCGGCCGCCCTCCCCCCGCCGTCACGCCCACGTTGTCAGAGTCACCTGTTCTTGGGGTTCAGACACTTGTTAGATGCTGGGTTCGAGGAGCCCAGAAGGAGATGTCCTGCCCTCAGGAAGTTTCTTTTTTTGTCTTTTCTTAGGGCCACACCCGCGGCATACAGAGGTTCCCAGGCTAGGGATCCCCATTGGAGCTGCAGCCGCAGGCCTACACCTGAGCCACGGCAACACAGGATCTGAGCCGCATCTGCAGTCTACACCACACACCTCATGGAAACTCCGGATCCTTAACCACTGAGCGAGGCCAGGGATCAAACCCGCGTCCTCAAGGTTACTAGTAGGGTTTGTTACTCCTGAGTCACCATGGGAACTCCCAGCTGTTAGAAGAAACAAGTTGACAGACTGAAGCTTAAGGTCCTGGCCAGTGCCGTGGTGACCACACGTGTGGCTTCTCCTGGGGCAGCTGCCGAGAGCCGGAAGCGCTGGCGTGGACACCCGGGAAGGCAGCAGGTTCATTTTTGGGCTCCGTGACTTGCCAGCATTGCTGTTGCCCCGAGCTCGCACTCAGCCCCTGCCTCTCGTCCCCGGTCACCCCTGCAGGGGACTGCCGTGTCCGGGCCCACATCCTCGGCGTGCAATCAGGTTGCCGTCTTTCTCAGCGGCTCGGTGCAGGTGCCCGGCCTCTGCCTGTGCCCCTTCCCACGTGGCCCAGCTGAGCACCCCCGCAAACAGAGGCCCACCCTTCGTGTGCTGTCCTGTCGGGGGTGACAGCTAAGCTGCTCTGTGAGCCAGCCTGCCCCTGGAAGCCTGGGAAGCACCCGGGGTCCTGGAACCCAGTCTGGCCCCAGGCTGACGTTTGCAGTGGGAGTGCAGCCCCTGGGGGCAGACAAGGCTGGAGGGGGCGTTGGCTGGGGCCCGATCGCCGGACACCCCGAGTACCTGGCCTCCCCTTCACCCCTGGGTGCTGGGACGCGGCTGAAGTCTTCTTTTTGTTTTTATTTAACAGCTCTGTGCAAGTGTCATGTATGTATCATAAAAGGCACCTGTTTAAAAAGTATGGTCTAGTGGTTTTCGGTGAATTTACAGTCGTGCAGCCATGACCACAGTCGGGGTTTAGAGCAGCTCCATCGTCCCAGGGACAGTCCCCAGCGCCCTGTTTATGGTCGGTCCCTGTCCCCGTGCCACGGCCAGGCCACCGCGCTCACCCAAGCACGTCATTTCGAGCAGGGCTCCCAGTCTGGACAGAGCCAGACCCAGAGCTGCGAGGCCGTTGTCCCTCAGCGCCGGGCACTGCCCGGGGCCAGGCTCTGTGCCGGAAGCTGGGGATCAAGGGGTGAAACCTGGCAGTTTCGGCGATGCTGGTGGGACCTGCCGGGCCTGGCCGGTGGCTGCGCAGCCGGGCAGCGGGGAGAAGCAGTGTGGGCTCCCTTCTCACTCTGGCCTCTTTGCCTCTGCAGACGGCCAGCGCCCAAGACAGGAAGGCGCCCGCGCCACAGCCTCAGAGCCGGGCCTGCACCGAGTTGCATAAGCACCTCACCTCGGCGCCCTCCCACCCCCAGGCTGAAGGCCGCTCCCCGGATAGGGGTCCGCAGCCACCACCACCCCTGAGTCCCCGGCTGCCGGCCAAGGAGGACGAGGAGGCGGGCGAGGACTGCCCGAGCCCCCGGCCGGCACCAGCCTCGCCCCAGGACTCTGCAGCGCCGGGCAGGGCGGGCCCCGGCGCCCAGGTGTCCCCGGAGGACGCGCAGGCCCTGGTGCAGCTCATTCGCTACATGCACGCCTACTGCCTCCCCCAGAGGAAGCTGCCCGCACGGGCCCCCGAACCGGCCGCCCAGGCCTGCCGCAGCCTCCCCAAGCCCGCCAGGCCCGGGCCTCGGCCCCCGCACCCTCCCCAAGCTGCCTGGCCCGAGTTCTCCATCCTCAGGGAACTGCTGGCCCAGGATGTCCTCTGTGACGTCAGCAAACCCTACCGCCTGGCCACGCCCGTCTACGCCTCCCTCGCGCCCCGGCCCCGGCCCAGAGACAGCCCGGCCTCCCCAGGCCGCCCGTCTGCCGCGGAGGAGGTGAGGGTCGCCGCTTCGCCCAGGAGCTCCGGGCCCAGACCCAGCCTGCGCCCGCTGCGGCTGGAAGGGCGCGTCGGCCGGTCAGCCCGGCCGCAGCCGGAGGAGGAAGAGGAGGAGGAGGAGAAGGAGGACGAGGACGAGGACGAGGACGAGCAGGAGGAGTGGGGCCGGAAGAGGCCGGGCCGAGGCCTGCCGTGGGCCAAGCCGGGCAGGAAGCAGGAGGGCTCCGTGTGCCCCGTGCGGCGTTCCAGGAGACTGAACCCCGAGCTTGGGCCCTGGCTGACCTTCACTGATGAGCCGCCGGCCCCCGAGGAGCCCCGAGGGGCTCTGCCCTTGCTGCGCCTGGCCCCCGACGCCTGCGACATGGAGGGGGGGCCGGACAGCCCCACGCGCGGGGACAGTGGTCAAGACCAGCGGCTCCTACGGGGACCCCAGATCCCGGCCCTGGAGAGCCCCTGTGAGAGCGGGTTTGGGGATACGGAGGAGGACCCCGGCTGCCCGCGGCTCCCTCCCGGAGGTAGTCAGAGTCGGTGGTCCGAGGGGGCAGGGAGGGGCTGTGGCTGATTCGGCTGCACGGGCGCTGGGCGGGTGCCTTCCCCCCCGGCTCTCGGTTCCTCTTCCTGTGTGGCGGGCTAGTCGGGCGGAGCTTCAGGAATCACCCGCACGTCTCTGAGTTTCTCGTCACGCGTGGGCCAGGCGCCCCTCGGTGACCAGGGAACAAGACGCCCTCCCGCTTGGGGCTTGTGTTTCAGTGGGGAGACAGGCAGTCGAAAGCAGAACAGGAAAGGGACTACAACTTGTGATAAGCGCTCTAAATCAGCCTTCCTGGGGGAGCTCCCTGGTAGCACAGCAGCTTAAGAGTCCAGTCTGGTCACTGCCATGGCCTGGGTCCGATCCCTGACCCAGGAGCTTCCGCGTGCCGCAGGTACGGCCGGGTAATACAGATGCATTCTGAAAAATAAGGTCGACCTCCTGGGAGACGACGTGACAGGAGGTGTGTGTGAATTCAGCTCCACGGTGAAGCTGAACTTGAAGTGGTCACAGAGTGCTGACCAGTAATAGAGCAGTGATCAGTTCAGGACTTAGCCTCGGGCTGAGACCCCACACGGATTATCCCCTTGACCCTCCCAGGAAGCCCGGGTGGCAGGGAACAATGGAATTCCTGCTTTTAGACACAGAAATGGAGGCCAGGTCAGCTGGTTCGTCCTGCGTCTGTCAGGGCAGAGCCCTGAGCCGGGGCCTCGGCTTCGCTGCACTACCCAGATTGGCCAGAAGGGGTCGCCCTGGCACCCGGCCACTCCGCCAGCTGCTGCCTGCTGTGAATGAGGGTGGATTTCGGCTGCTCCTGCCCTCCCCCCCAAATGGCAGAGGCTTTTGGGTCACAAGCAAAAGCTGCTTAATGCTGTGAAATTCAGGGGTTCCTACGGTGAAACATCTGCCAGTGAGGCCGTGTTGGGGAATCTGACTTCTTTTTCTTCTTTTCAGACTCTCCGAGGTGCCTCATGCTGGCCTTGTCGCAAAGGTAGATTTTTATCTTTTCCGTGAGAGCTTACCTTGTTGGGTGTTGGGTGGTTCCTCAGCCCGCGAGCCCGGCCGGGTCCCCGCGTGGCCACGTGGGGCGCTCAGGAGCAGGGCTTCCTTGGAAGGGACTCGGTTTTGAGAAGCTGGTCTCCGCAGGCTTGGGGGGAGGCTGAGAACGCTGTCCCTGTGGGTCTCAGGTGTCCCATCGTTAAGACGCGGCAGGCAGTGCGTGTCTGCTGGAAGCGCCGCGAGCTCTGAAGTCCTCTAAGAGCTGGTGCGGGGGTGCCATGCAGATTCTCCCTGGCCCCTCTCATGGGCAGCAGAAACGGGGTCTGTCACCACGCCCCTGTCCTCTCGGGAGGGGCCCTGCCACTGACCGGCTTCTCCCTTCCTGTCCCCCCCCAGCCCCAGCGGTGACCCTCCTTTCGGCAAGAAGAACTTGGAGCAGACCGTGGTGGTGGAGCTCTGTGGCACAGCAGGTGAGCCGGGGCCGCGGCTGGTGGCTGACACGGAGCCGGCCTTGCCGCCACTGCACAGGCCGTGCTGGGTCTTGAGGTGCAGGCTGAGGGCCTTAGAGAGGGAGTCGGGGCCCGGGCTCAGCTGCTCGGCTGCCGAGATTTGGCACATGACCTGATGCGAAAGGAAGAGACGCGTGTCTTTCCCTGAAGTCTTACGTGGGAGACAGACTCGTGCCATGACAAGTACTCTTTGATACGCGCTCTTTCCAAAGGCTGCGCAGAAACACGGCGGAAGGGGCCGGGCGTGGCCTGGGAAGGAGCGCGGGGTCCCCAGAGCAGCAGGCATTTGAGCTGGACTTGCGGGATAAAGTTGGAGAGAGAAAGAGCACAGCAGGTGCGGGGCCCAGAGGAGTGAGAGGCGCGCCTGGGGTTGGTCTTTGGTGGCCCCGGGGGTCAGGCGCGAGCTGAGGCTGAGAGGAGCGCCAGGCTGATGGGTTCCGGCCGGATCCTGTGCGCCTTGGCAGCCCCAGAAAGGAAGAGGTCTCAGGCATTTGGCCAGCTCCCTCTGGTACGCGGGGGAGGACGGAGGCCAAGGTCAGAAGCAGGACCACGCGGCCACTGGGGGGGGCCAGTCCAGGCAGGAGCTGCCTGCTCCCTCCGCACCCTGGGGGGCCTCAGAGGCATTGCAGAGGAGGGCGCGTGGACCGACTCGAGCCAGAAGAGAGGTCTTGGATGACCCAGAGGCTTCGGCTCCCATTGCCAGGCTGCAGAAGGTGTGGCAGGTGGATTTTCTCATGTACCAGCTCTGCCACGTTGCTGGTGGACTGTGGAAAGCAGTCCCAGGCCACGTCCGGCTCGGTCGGCAGTGCGTTGATTGATGAGTGATGCCCGCCCTCCTTTGGGTTTGGGGGCGGGGCACCCAGAAGCTGCTTCTCTCCCGTCTCAAGCTAGGGGCTCACTGTCCCTTGGGAAAGCGATCTGTCGCTCCATCACGTGTTTTTCCTCTTGCTTGAGTAGGACTCACCCCGCCCACCACGCCCCCGTACAAGCCCGCAGACGAGGACCCCTTCAAGCCGGACATCAAGCACAGCCCGGGCCGAGACGGCGCTCCTCGCCTCCCCCCGGACGGCCTCCAGCTCGCAGCCGCCGCGGGGGCCGCCCACAAGCTGCCAAAGAAGCCCCCGGAGCGCAGCGAGCTCCTGTCGCGCCTGCGGCACGTCCCGGCCCCGCCGGCCCCCCCGGCTGGTCACAAGCGCCCCTTCTCCTGCTCCTTCGGCGACCACGACTACTGCCAGGTGCTCAAGCCCGAAGGCGCCCTTCAGAGGAAGGTGCTGCGGTCCTGGGAGCCGTCCCGGGCGCCCTCGGAGGACTGGCCCCCGCAAGGTGCCCCGCGGGCTGAGGCGCGAGCCTCCGGCCGGGAGGAAGACAGGAGCTGCGACGTGGGGGCCGCCACCAAGGACGGCACACTGCTGAGAGACCACGAGATCCGCGCCAGCCTCACCAAGCACTTTGGGCTCCTGGAGGCGGCCTTGGAGGACAAGGACCTGGCCTCCTGCAAGAGCCCCGAGTACGACACCGCCTTCGAGGACAGCAGCAGCAGCGGCGGCGAGAGCAGCTTCTTCCTGGAGGAGGAGGAGGAGGAGGAGGCGGACTCGGGGGTCAGCCCCCCTCGCTCCGACCACTGCCCGCACCAGAGCCCACCAGGCAAGGCCGGTCGGCAGCTCCGCTCCCGCAGCCGCTCCAGCTCCGGCTCCTCGTCCTGCCGCTCCCGGTCGCCAGCCACACGAAGGACCTTCAGGTATGGAGGGCGGTGGCCTCCAGACCCCCAGGCCCAAGGCGCCAGGGGAGAGAGAGCTGGGCTGCGTCTCCCCGCCTGGCTGTGTCCTGGTCGCAGGCCCTGGAGGTGGGCTCCCGGGGAGCCGGGGCCAGTCGGGGGCCCAGCAAAGCTTGCCGTGCGGCAGTCGGGGGGAGGGGGCGAGTCCCCTGGCCCCGAGGAGGAGCAAAACCCCACTTTCTGGCCTTTGGAGGCCTTAGAGCTAAATTAATCTGACCCTTGATTCGGCCGTTTCTGCTTTTACGCTTGTGAACAGATCGGCTTTTGTGTAAACATGTGCCGTTGGCCCTTGATGGCCCTTGAGAATTAGGAACACTAGCCCTCCCCACCGTCAAAAATCATGTCAAAAGCTTCGAGTCTTGCCGCCCTCATCCGAGGTTCCTGCGTAGCTGCGTAGTCAGCAGCCGCTGACGGTGCAGCACTGCAGTGTCTACTATTGGGAAACAGTCCCAGGGCTTAAAAACAAAGCAGCAGCCCGTGGCGTTCAAATCCGCACTGTCCAAGGGTCAGCGTACCGAGAGAGGTAATGCCCGTGTGGCCTGCACGTGTCGAGGGAAGATTAGCATAATTGTCAGCTGTGTTCTGAAGAAACCGCCGGATGTAGGCAGCGAAAAGGGTTATTCGTGTTCCTTTCCGCCTTCAGCCGCCCCCTCGGTTTACCGTGGCGCCGGGAGGCTGTGTCCTGAGCCCGTTAGCTCCTACCGTCTTTGCTCACGGAAGCCGACTGCAGGAGGAGCCAGTCCGGAAGTCCGTGGGGAGCTGGGCAGAGGCGGTGGAGGTTGGGCATATTTTAGTGGAGACAGTTTGCTTGTCCCCTGACTCTTCCCTGGGCGAGCCTGGGAAGGGTGAGTGTAGGCGCGAAGCCCTGTGCCCGCGGTGCACCTGCGTGACCACTAGATGGTGCTCGTGGGTGCGGAGCGCTGCATCTGTCACCTGGAGGGCTTGTCACCGCCCCGGCGGCTGGGCCCCGCCTCCTGAGTGTCTGGTTTTGTAGCTCTGGGGTCGGGGTGGAGAATTTGCACTTCTCACCAGTTCCCGGGTAATAATGCCGTGGCCAGAGTGCCATACTCTGAGAAACAGAATTCGGGTAACAGACATTTACTTTTTTAAGAAAAATTCAGCTTTGTATTTGCTAATCTGTACCAGGAGCTCTTAACTGAGAATCCGGTTAAAGCAGACCTCCCTTCCCCAGCCAAATCTGATTAAAGCAGACCGCATCGCACTGGGCGTTCGGTTTTAGGGGCTTTGTGGGCTCCCCAGACTCCGAGCGCCCTGCTCCTCGGAGCGGACTCCCTGTGACCAGTTTCTCTAAAGCCCTTCTAGGTCATGAGCCAGGATGACGGGTCGGGGCCGCCTTCTGTCAGGCCGCCGTGAGCAGCCTGCAGCTCCGCTCTCCTCTGCCCGGGGCCGCCGTGAGCCGGCCCACCCGCAGCTACTGACCGTCCCCTGCTGCAGCACGGCCCCGAGGTCGGCACTGCGAGCTCCTCTGCGCCCCCGCCCGCCCCCGAGAACCCCTGATCTAATGTTTAGGGTCTGTTTAGGGCTTGCCTGCGGAGAGTTGGGGGGCTCTCTGCAGTGGCCCCATGGATTTTCATTTTCCGCTTCCCACTTTGGGGCCAAGCTCAGGGCTTGCCTTCTTTGCAGACTGGTTCACTGGCAGAGCCTGGTGGCTGGAAGCTTATGACACCGGTCCTCAGCCTTTTCTAGACTGGCGTGTCTTTACCCGTGATTCTGCGACCCAGCGTCAGTCAACAGGAAGGGTTTGGGCTGTTTAGCAGCAAACCTCAGGCCCTGCGGCACCTCCAGCTGTCAGCTCTCCCAGGGCAGAAACTTCCGGTTCCGGTGCATGTGAATTCTGCTGCTGTGGCTTAACAGCATTTTACAGTTTGCAAGTCGCCCCTTTCTGTTACTGCACCTGAACTCGAGAGCTGCGCCTGGAGGGGAGTCTGCTGCTTCTCCCCGTTTGACAGATGAGGAAGCTGAGGCTCACGGGAGTTCAGTAGAAAAACGGGCAGTCAGTGAGCTGTCCCCGGGCTAAGCGTTTATGGCCATGCTCTGATCCGATCACCCCAAAAGGCCGGGGCCGTGCGGTGGATCTCCTTGTTTTGCAGGTGACGGACTGGGGAGTCCTTCAGTACCTAGTCCAGGGTCACCCGGCGGGGGCGGGGGGGCTGGTGGCAGAGCCAGGATCGAAGGCAGAGCCCCTGCTTCCGTCCCCTGCTGGTGGGACCCCGTATTCCCCCGGGTGCAGGCAGTGTGTGTCAGAGTCGGGGCTCGCCCGCCACGCTCCTTTCCCTCCAGCCGCCCAGCCCTCGGGAGGAGAGGCCCCGGTGCAGGCACCAGGGTGCAGGCGTGTGGCTCTCAGGAACCTCCTCAGGCCAGGCGACCGGGCAGATGAGCTCGCTGGCCCCCCTGGCTGTGGGGGCTGCGACGGTAGCGGTTGCTTCTTGGCTGGACACTGACCCCTGGAGTGAGAGCAGAGAGCCCAGAAGCAGCAGACCGCCCGCTGGCTCTGGCTTTGGGCAAGTTTCTTATTGAACTTGGGCCTTGGGGTTTTCATCTGGAAAAGGAGGAAGCATAAGACCTCAGACCTTTTTTTTTTTTGCTCTTTTTGACCATCGCGTGTAGTGCTTCACGTGGGATCTCAGTTCCAGGCCCGGGACGGAGTCCGGTCCACAGCGGTGAGAGCGCTGCCAAGTCCGCACCCCTCGACCGGCAGGGAGCTCCCCCGGGGGATTTTTTTCATCAGGCCAAACACCACGAGAAAGAGGAAGGGCCGCTCCACCGCTGGTGGCACAGAAAGGGTCCCGAGGGCCATGGCCAGCCCGTGTCGTCCCAGAAGATGGCGGAAGGCCCGCGACGGGCCTGGCGTTCGGTGCGCACGCGGCTCTGGGCCCCGCCGCGGGGAGGCCGGGCTTCGGCAGGAGGGCCTGGTCCCGGCTCTGCCCTGCCCGCTCCGCCGGGCCCCGGAGCCCGCCCCCGCCTCTCCGCCGGTCCCTGCGAGTCTCAGAGCGTCTTGCTTTGCTTGTCCACCGACAGATGCGAGAGCAGAGGGCCGTGCTCAGACGGAGCGCCGAGCGTCCGGCACGCCAGGAAGCGGCGCGAAAAGGCCATTGTAAGTGCCGTGGGGTCCCCGAGTTGCGTGACCGGGGTGGGCGGGGGCGCAGGGAGTGCTTCCAAGGCCCGAGCCCGCGGAGGGTCTCCGGGGCCTGCAGCAGGTGGTTAGATCCGTCTCGTCTGAAACAGCATGGGCTCCCGGACAGGCAGCAGAGGGGGCACCTGTGCAGAACACGGCAGTGGGTGAGGCTGAGGGCCCAAACTGCCGCGGGGCAGAGCCAGCCCCCCAGCCCTCCAGCCAGCCCTGCCTCCGCTTCGCTGTGACCTCAGCAGCTCCCCTGAGCCTGGCTCCCCTCACAAGTACCTTGTGCTTCTGAGGTCCCCCCCGGCTTGATCAGGGCTATGGGGCCCCACCCGTCCGCCCCACCCATCTCCCCCGTCCACCCCGGCGCTGGTCCAGAGGCCCAGGCGCTGCTGTGGGCTCTGCCGCAAAGCACCCCGCAGAGAAAACGCATCAGGAAGCTGCAGTGGGGAGCTAACGCCTGCCGCTCCGTGGCAGGAGGAAGGAACAGGAAGGAAGCCAGCCGCAGAGGAAGCCATCAGACTCGCGCTGCATTGTCCCCGCCCCAGCCCGCCCCCACGTCTGGCCTCGGGAGGGGGCAGGGGCCCCCCGAGGTGGGCATGGCCCAGAGGCCCGCGCCTGTCTGCAGGGAGGTGCCGCAAACTGCTTAGAACCTGTGCGTGACAGTTTGGCAGCTGGGCCGTGCCCC
>PVHT021183659.1:7161665-7201497 GCA_004024745.2 Catagonus wagneri
GGTGGGGGGGCGGCCTGTGGAGGCGAGGAGCGGAGAGTCCCAGTGCCTTCCAGCAGCAGTGGCTTTAACTGGATCCGGTCATAGATGTTAGAGTAGGTGGGGGGGGTTCCAGCCCAGCTTTTCCCGCCCCTCCCTGTGCTGGCAGCGCCAGGGGCCTGGCCCCGTGCAGGTGCCCGCTCGGTCAGCGTCTGCACAGCATCCTAGCAAAACCAAGGACAGTGGTGGCTCCGAGCCCTCTGCCCGTGTCACACTGCTTTCCTCCCAGAGCGGCTTGGCCCTCGTCTCACCCGGTCCCGCCCTCCCCCTCCCCCACTGCCAGGAAAAGTCGGACCCAGAACAAATCCCGAAGCTGCTGAGTGTGCGGGTGCGCGAGTGGCGCCGCGTCCGCCTGCTGTGCCCTGAGTCCCGGGTCGTCCCCTCCCACAGAGCGGTTGCTCCTTGGGGGCTACGTCCCCCGGCGACCAGCAGCCGCCCCTCCGTCCTCGAGGCAGGTCCTTTGGGACAGTGGCCTCGTCGTCTCTTGGACTCCAGCCGCAGCTGGTGTCACTTGTCCGGCTGGGTGACGTGGACTGGGGACAACCCTGAGGGGCTCCAGGAAGCCAGGTGGTGATAAGCGGCCCCTCCTGTGTGTCCCCCGGGCAGGGCGGAGGCCGCGTGGTGTATGTTCGCAATCTCTCCAGCGACGTGAGCTCCCGCGAACTGAAGAGGCGCTTCGAAGTGCTGGGCGAGGTGGCGGAGTGCCAGGTGCTCCCGAGAAACATGAGGTGAGGCGGGCGCTCGTGGGGACGGGCGACTGGGAGGGAGTGCCGCCGGCCTCGGGCCGAGGAAGGCCAGCCACGGGCGTGCGCCTCGGAGCGGCGCCAGGTACCGATGGTTCCCGTCCGCGCCCGCCCTGTGCCACGTGCGCGCCTGCTCTTTCCGTCGCTGTCCTCGGGGAGCGCAGACAAGCGAGCCGAGCAGCTAGTTAGTGGCAGAGCCAGATCTTCAGCCCACATGTCGGTTTTAGGCTTGCCACCCTAGACCTGGTTCAGGGCTGCAAACCGCCCCTGGTGCCTGAAGGGATGCTTGCGTTGCAGTCTGTTCACTTCAGGCCGCCGTCCCTCCATCCCGCTGCACCTGCTGGTCCTGCGAGCCGGCCTTCTTTCTGCCAGGCAGCCCAGGTTTTTCCTCACTCACCGGGGAGGCTGTGTTCCATCTGTCAGGGGATCGACCAGAATAGGTTGCGTATAAATGCACAACTTAGATGTCAACGCTTTGCTGGTTTTGAAATAGCTCTAAAGTATCTCCCATCCTGTTTGCAAACTAAGTTATTAAAGTTTTAAAATTCTACCTTAATGATACTTTTTCAGAGCTTCAATGAGAAAATAGCTTCTGCATAAGAATCATTACAGGGAGTTCCCGTCGTGGCTCAGTGGTTAATGAATCCGAATAAGAACCATGAGGCTGCGGGTTCCATCCCTGGCCTTGCTCAGTGGGTTAAGGACCTGGCGTTGCCGTGAGCTGTGGTGTAGGTTGCAGACGCGGCTCGGATCCCGCATTGCTGTGACTGTGACGTCAGCCGGCGGCTACAGCTCCTGTTAGACCCCTAGCCTGGGAACCTCCATGTGCTGCGGGTGCGGCCCTAGAAAAAGGCAAAAAGACAAAAAAAAAAGAATCATTACATATGTCATATCCTTTAGGGCGGTTACAGAAAATACCAAGTGTTGAGGAGGATATGGAGAAATAGGAACCCTTGTGCACTGGTGGCGGGCGTGTAAAATGGGGCAGCCGCTGTGCAAAACAGCGTGGAGGGCCCTCAAAGCACGAAACGTAGAATTACCGTTTGGGCCACAATTCCTCTTCTGGGTGTATAGTGAAAAGAATTTAAAGTAAGATCTTTTGTTTTGTTTTTGTCTTTTTAGGGCTGTACCTGTGGCATATGGAGGTTCCCAGGCTAGGGGTTGAATCAGAGCTGCAGCTGCCGGCCTACACCACAGCCACAGCAACGCCAAATCTGAGCCACATCTGTGACCTACACCACAGCTCATGGCAATGCCAGATCCTTCACCCACTGAGCGAGGCCAGGGATTGAACCTGCTGAGCCACAATGGGAACGCCTAAAGTAAGATCTTGAAGAGATTTGTGCATATCCGTGTTCATAGTAGTGTTATTCACAGCAGCCAAGAGATGGGCCCTGCCTGGGTGTCCTGTGACAGAGGAAGGGACAAACAAGGTGAATACGTGCAGGGGAACGTCAGTCATTCTTCAAAAGGGAGGAGGATCAGGAGCTCCCGTCGTGGCTCAGTGGTTAACGAATCCGACTAAGAACCATGAGGTTGCGGGTTCGATCCCTGGCCTTGCTCAGTGGGTTAAGGATCCGGCGTTGCCGTGAGCTGTGGTGTAGGTTGCAGACGCGGCTCGGATCCCGCGTTGCTGTGGCTGTGGCGAAGGCCGGCAGCTACAGCTCCTGTTAGACCCCTAGCCTGGGAACCCTCCATATGCCGTAGGTGGGGTCCTAAAAAGCAAAAATAAATATAAATAAATAAAAAATAAAGAGGAGTTCCCATCGTGGCTCAGTGGTTAACGAATCCGACTAAGAACCGTGAAGTTGTGGGTTCGATCCCTGGCCTTGCTCAGTGGGTTAAGGATCCAACGTTGCCGTGAGCTGTGGTGTAGGTTGCAGACGCAGCTCGGATCTTGTGTTCCTGTGGCTGTGGTGTAGGCCGGCGGCTAACAGCTCCGATTAGACCCCTAGCCTGGGAATCTCCATATGCCGCGGGTGCAGCCCTAAAAATAAAAAATAAATATAAATAAATAAAAAATAAAGTCATTACACAAATAGAACTATTTAAATTTCTGTGCAGTTCAGGATATCAAATGAGAGAACATGTAAAAACAGGCAAGCAAATTAATTTCTAAGAAGGGTCGATTTGCTAAGATTTGAAAAGCACGCATGAGTCTCAGATGTTGAAAGAGGCAGAAGGGTTCCAGCCTGACCGGGTTCAGAGGTGTCAGGAAACGGGGCTCCGCTGAGTGTCTGTGACGCATCTGTGTGTTGGGCCTGACTTTCGGCTCCTTTCGCCTCGGCACCTCCTCGGGCGGGGCTCCCTCATGGGAGCAAAGTGGCTGCCTGCAGACCGAAGCTCATCTCCTGCCGGGGAAGGAGGAGTGCCCCCTGCGATGGTTCCAGCACAGACATGGGGTGGAGTCTTTGGGTGACAGGTTCATCCTGGAAAAAAATCACTGTGGCCAAGGAGGTCCTCCCTCGGGGGTCTTACCTGGCGCTGCTGCTGGAGGAAGCAGCGCGGGTGCTGAGCGGGCAGCCACGTCTGCCCTGAGCGGATGTGTGCAGCGCACCAGCCGTCCTCCGGGGGCGACGGCCACGTCAGCGGCCAAGGAAGTGGCGGCCTCGGAGGGTATGGGAGTGGTGGATGCAGCGGGGCTGGGGCGAACCCCAGAAAATGGGGATCCCGAGAGTGGGGGCGGGGGGTGACGAGCGGGAGGCCTGGGTCCCCGCTCCGCCACCTGCCTCTGGGCAAATTCTCAACTCACAGAGCCTGTTTGCTCACCACGGGAGGGATGACGGTGGTCCCCACTCGGGGGGGGGGGGTCTGAAGAACGTGGGAGGCGGAGCGTGGCGGCCGGCACCCGCCTGCTGTCGCTGTCGCGCCGACGCAGAGGCCAGCCCAGAGCCCCACCCTCCCGGGGCTGGGCGACGTGGGTACCGAGTCCTGGTGTTTTCTGCGCCTCAGCCAGTGACGTGGCGCGGGCGGCGCCGGCCGCTGACGCTCTGTGCCCTTGTCCTCTCCCCCCAGAGGCGAGAAGTGCGGCTTCGTCACCTACCGGCGCTCCGAGCACGCGGCGCTGTCCCTGCAGAGGGGCGCGGCCCTGCGCAGGCGCAGCGAGCCCTCCTTCCAGCTGAGCTCCGGGGGCCGCCGGCACTTCTGCTGGCCCCGCTGCGCTGACTTCGGTGAGTACGCGGCCCGCACATCCCAGTAGCGCCCCGCAGCGCCCGCGCCTAGGGTCCCTGCGCTGACGGAGGGCGCTGGCCTGGAGGCCGCTGTCTTGGTTTTCTTCCAGCCTCTGGCCTGTCTCGTCCGGGGCCAGGACCGGTGCCAAAGCGGTGAGGCCTCTGCTGGCCTCTAGGAAGGGCCAGTCTTGTGTTCCCCGCACCCTGGCCGAACCACGGCCCCTGCCTCTGACCGCACGGGGTCCCGCGGGGCCCTCCATCCTGTCTGTTCGCAGGGTGCAGGGCGACAGCCTTGTCCCCCCTGCCCTCGCCCCGTCTGGGGACAAGTTGGTGAAGAAGGACAAGCAGCGTTTAGGAGTCTTCTTTGGAGGAGAGTCTGGTGTCGCGTCCATAGTTCAGGGCTGAGTGTCACGAGACCTGGGGGGTTCCAGCCAGGCTGGCTCCACCCAGCTGCGTGTCCACTCTGGGGACCCAGTTCCGTAGCCACGCGACAGGGCCTCCCCGTTTCGTGGGCTGCCTCTGTGTCCCCCTCGGTGTTTCCCCAGCGGGCTGGAGGGCGCGAGGGTCGGTGGAGGATGCCGGAGCCGGGAAGGAGCTTTGCGGGCTCGCCAAGGCCTCGCTCCATCCTGCCAGCGGCGCAGCCGAGGCCCTGAGTCACTCGTGACGCGGCACAGGTGCCCCAGCGGGAAGGCCGGGTCGGCGCCCCCGCCGTCGGGTGCTCGAGTCCCCTGGCCGCGTCTGCTTCGTGGGGCCGCCCTGGTGGCAGGTTTTGCTGGCCTTTCTCGGTCGCTCACTGACTCCTCCACCCCCGCCCAGATCCTAATTCAGAAGAGGCCCTGCCTGCGTCAGTGAAAACCAAGTACGAAGCCCTGGATTTTGACAGCTTACTGAAGGAGGCACAGCAGAGCCTGCACTGATAACAGCCTTAACCTTCGAGGCACACCTCAATACCTCAGACAAGGCCCTTCCAAAATGTTTACGTTTTCAAAGAAATTAAGTATATGAGAAGGAGAGAGCGCGTGAGATTGAGAGAGCGAGAGAGAAAGACACTGGGAACTGCTGTCCTTTTACAAAAAACAATCAGTGTTTACATTGAACAGAGCTGCTTCTGTCTGTGAGTCTCCGCGGTGTTGACGCGTCACTGCCATGTTAGTGTCCCCGCTTCCGACGGGCTGTCCCGGGTGCACGCCCCGCGCTGGGTGTGCCGCCTGCCTCCCCGACCGACGTCCCCTCGTAGACGCGCAGCTGTGTTCACATACGTTTCTCGTCTGTAGTGCGTGTTGATGACACTGTTACTCGTGAATAGAATCAGGATTATAAACTCATTTTTAATTGAAGAAAAAAAAAGTATACCCTTAAAATAACGTCTTTATGGCTCAGGTGTCCTGGGCCCGGGGTTATTGTATTGCTTCCTTGATTTTTTAACTATGCACACTGTCGGGAGGTGTTTGCCCCTGAGCCACCCTGCTCCCTTTGCCAGAGCGCCCCGGAGGTGCCAGGGGGCCGGAGGGCCGGGAGCCCGGGAGCCCGGGAGGGGCTCTCAGGGCCTCTCCGGCCGGGCCCTGCCTCGTGTCTCCTTGCGCAAGCCTGGGTGCGTTCAGAATCAGAGCCCTCGCCTGGCGCCCGGCTCTCGCTTAGAGTTTGTGCTCGGATCCTCGCGGACCCTGGGGGAGAAGGGGACTGAGGCAGGCGGTGCCCAGGAGGTGAGACGACTCGGCCGGGGGCCCACGGCCGGCGAGGTTACTGAGTGGCGGCCCAGCCCAGGAGCCCGGGCCCCCGATTCCTGGTCCCATCCTCCCGCAGTAGCTGGAGTGAGGATGCGGACTCGCAGGAACTGGCAGAGGTGGGGACGGCCAGAGAGGACAACAGGCTGGACGCCTGGGGGCTTGTCTTGGGGCGGAAGTCAGCGGCTGTCTCGCCCGCGCTGGGCGAGTCCAGGCTCTGGCAGCAGCCTTGACCCGAAGGGCCCGCAGTCGGGGCTTCGGCGACGCAGCGGGCGTGACGCAGGCAGATCCGGAGCAGGCATCCTCGTCGGGCTGGCACCGCCCCATTGTCAGCCTGGCTTCCCCGCTGCTCACGCGGGTGTTGTTTTGGGGGCGGGGGAGCAGGACGGGGGTGGGGGGGGCAGATGGACGAGCAAGACAATCTCCAAGCTGCTTTGAGAACCTTCTCGTGGGGCTTGACTTTAAAGTGTGTGTTCTTGAGTGAGGTCGAAGCCGTGTCTGGCGTGGGTGTCCCGTGGGTGCCTTGGGGGTGACTCGAGAGGGACAGCGGGGCTGGGCAGGCGAAGAGAGCGTGTTTTTCTGCTTCGGACGGAGCGGCTCCAGGCTGCCCTTTCGCACACCGGGCTTCCCGGGGAAGTCTCTGTGTGTTAAAGAGAAGGAAACGGTCCTGCTGCTTTTTTGAACTTAACTCATTAAACAAAAACAAGCTGACTTAATCCGTTGTTAACGCCAGGCCTAGTTCTTTGGGAATCGGTAGTTATGGGGCTTTGGTTTTCTTGGTTGTTTTTTAGATCATAAAATACCTTGGTAGCTCCGGGGAACGGGGGGGCCTCTCCTGAGAGGTGAGTGTACGCCAGGCCCACAGAGAAGGTTGGAGGAGACCGGCGTAGCAGGGAGGGGAGTTCAGTTCCCTTGTGTCAAACCGCTTCGCCTCCTGGGGCCCCGTGTTCTTTTCTGTGAGATGGACTGAGGGGGCAGAACTAGGCCAGCCGATCCCTGAGGCCCCGCCAGCTCGGATAGTCATAGTGTCTGCTAAGGTGGTACCTAGCTCAAGCTCACAGGCACATGGCACACATACCTCTGCTCCCACCTCCTTGGCCAGTGGCAGGCATAACCAATCAGCCGCAGCACTGATGTGCTTTGAGCTTGCTCGTGCTGTTAGGATCCTCAGCACAGTGCTCTGAGCAGCCATAACTAATTGATCCAGAGTTTAGCCTGTTTCACATCCTGGTCTGATCTTGGAAAGGCGTCCATCATATGGAACCATAGGGTGGCTGGGTGTCATGCTGGCCCATTCCTGTCTGTCACGTCCTGATCTGTGGGAAAGAATTCCTTTAAAGCCGTTCCTTGGCCCAGGACTCCCAGCACTGCTCTGCCACGTAACCCCGCCTGGGCATGGGAGCCAAGTGGAAGAGTGGACAGAAGCATGTTTGGGGAAGTCAGAGTTTGTAAGGACGGACCCAGAGGGTGGTTTGCACAGCACGGACTGAGCATTTGGAATTCCTTTTATAGCTGTTCACTGCCCAGCATACAGCAGGCATATAATAAGTGGTTACGGAATAGGACTTCAGTCCACCTGCTGCGTCCCCTCAGACCTGCTTTGCAGCCGGGCGTCTGCTGAGACGTCGTCGTGTGGAAACTACTGGAGCGGAGTCTCCACTCCGGGCCTGGGCGGCTGGGTTGGGTCCCAGAGCCCCGCGCTCCCCCGCAGGTTCGTGCTGCAGGGAGGCGACCGCGTGACCTCCGGCCCCTCCCATCGGCTCCTTCCGCGGCTCCATGGCCCTGGAGGGTAAAGGGTTCGGAGTTTTAGGGAGGGACGAGCCCGTCCCCTCTCCAGGGCCAGCAGAAGCTGCCTTTTCACTCAGATCAGCACAGAGCATTGCAGGCGGGTACTTTGGCCTTGAGCAGAGCTGGGGTCTGGGTCGCGCTGGGACAGGGTGTGCCCTGCGTCGCGGCTGGGGCCGCTGCTGGGGGAGGGCCCCGGCCAGGGCCATCGGGCGGAGTCTTCCCGCCCTCCCCTGCGTAAAAGGCTGCAGGTTCTAGAACTGACCGGCCCTGCGGACGGCCTCCACCTGGCGGACTTACTCGGTGCTGTGTCTTACTTACCACGGGGACTCCAGGAACACTAGGCAGCCATGGCCTTTGCCACCAGTGGCCGGGCCAGAGGGAGCAGCAGCCACCGGCAACCACCTCAGAGTAGCTGTCTGTGCCTGTGTTTGCTTGGGCCGCCTGGACCCGGGCTTTGCCGTGAAAGCTCGCAGTGGACGCTGTGGCAGCCCCCGCCCCCCGCCCCCCGCCAGCAAGACCGTGCCGCCGCCTCTGCGCCGGGCTGGCCTCTTGTAACGTGTCCCATGTCCCATCCGGCCGCTGGTGGAATTCTCCCGTCTCCTTTCTCGGCCGCCGCAAGGCTGGGTCGGATCCTCCCTCCCGAGGGCGCTGGTCAGTGAAGGAAAACGCATCAAGGGGGAGGCAGAGGAGGGGCTGGAACGCAGCCGAGGCCCCCTTGCCCCGTCACACCTGGTGCCCCCCCGAGCACTGCTTTGAGACAGAGCCCCCGTCGGGTGTCTGCAGCGGCTGGGAGCCCGTGTCGGCTGTGGGACGCATTCAGGAGCTCTGGGGGCAGAGGGCAGGGAGCCCCCGAGCTGCAAAGGCTCAGTGCCCAGGTCCCGATGTGTGGAGAGACGTGGTACGAAATCTTTCTCACCTAAAGCCTCTGCTCCTGGATGTCCTGGCTGCTGCGTCTGCGTGCTGAGGGCGGGGGAGGCGTGACAGTGCAGTCCCTCTGCTCGGACACCTGGGAGCCCCGTCCCAGGCCCCTGGCCCCCCTGAACCGTGAAGCAGAACCAACCCAAGGCATTCGTTGATCCGACCCCGCGGTGTTCCTTAGCATTGAGATTTAGCGCTTGTCCTCTGATGTGACCGAGGAGAGACTGGGCGGATGGTAGCGAGTCAGGCGCACCTGATGGTCGGTGGCCAAAGGGGAGGGCCCTGCCCGCTGGGGCGGAGGGGGGCCGGCCACTGCTGCGTGCAGTGTGCTTGTGCTGGTCGCCAGGTCCCCGAGCCGTTTGCACACATAGATGGGCTGCTGGGTCCGGGGATGCGGAGGAGGAGGACGGAGGGCTCAGGAGCCGGGGAGCCCTCGTGTATAGAGATGCTCTTGGCCCCAGACAGACGTGGGCTGGGGACCGGCGTGGAAGGCCCCAGGGAGCAGGCGAAGGCTGGCCAATAGAAGCACTGCGAGAAAAACCACAGCCCTTCAGCCTGGCTCCCTGTGTCCACACCGGTAAACACGGATCTCCTTGGGCTGTGAAGTGCGCTCCTAGGGGCTAGAAAAGGGGGTCAGGAAAGGGCTGGTGTGGGGGGCGTCACAGGTGCCCTCCTGTACGTCAGCAGCACCAGAGCCCCTCCCAGGGCCAGCCTTTTGCTGGGCTCTTCGTTGGAGGCCCTAAAAATGGAACGGAGCTTTCGGATCCTGGTACCTGTTTTTATACACTAAAAAACACCGGAACAGTGCAGCCTGTGAAATGGGTTTGCAGAGCAAGTCACTTATCTCAAAGCGAGAAGCCCCAGGTTTCTGACCTGCTGTGTGATACCGGTCCGCGCGTCCGGCGGGTGGGAGTGCCGGGTGGGTCGGGCACCTCCGAGAGGCTCCGGTTCCCATCCTGGAGCATCGGGAGTCTGTCACCGGGCTCTCGGAGCAGCTCCGTCCTCTGTGCTCGCGGTCACGGTGGCCATCCTCTGCACAGTGTAACCCAGCGGCGGCGGACTCCAACCCCCGTGGTCCCGGCCGAGTCACCGCTGCGAGGAGGCCGGCTCCCCGGGACAGATCTAAGCCGTAGTGACTGGTGGGGGCGGTGAGCCGCCCAGCCCCAGCCCGGCCAGGCGGCGACGGCGGGTCTCACCTTGGCCTTCCCTCACCACACTGAACAGGTCTCAGTCCGAGCCTCGCGACCCACTTGGCTGTTTTCCTCTCAGACAGAACTAGCAATACACTTTTTTCCCCCAAAACAGCTTAACTTAGGCACTTTTCGCATATTTCTTTCAAGTGATTGTAAAACATATGGGGTGACAGCAGGCCGGGATCGCACTGCATATGTTTCAGGCAGCTTTTGTGTTTTTGTTTCCCTGATGCTGTGGCCGCGGTAGCTGAGGCTTTGAGATGGATGCGGACAGAGTCTCAGACGGTCCGTGTCAGCCGAATACCTTGCACCTGCAGAAGCAGCTGCCTGCACCAGCGGCTTGGCAGGTGGTGTTTCTGTAGGCGGTCAGACGCTGAGCCGTGCAACAACACCTCTGAGAGGTGTCTGTGTAGCTAGAAGCCCTCGTGCTGTCTGTTTTGTCAAAGGGTCCGCCGGGGAAGCCCAAAAGAGCCTGCTTTGCACCTTGCCAGCCTTGCACTTGGGCGGCTTTTAAAGGGTGGGGCCCGCGTCCACCTCAGCGCTTTGCCTTATCAGTGTCCAGTCGCCATCTAGTGGCTAAAGCCGGTATCCACCAGCTGCTCAGACGGAAGGCGCGTTCCTTGCCCGCCTGCTGTCCGGCAAGGACGCGGGCAAACCGTGCGTGTGTCCGGAGCCCAGCGTAACACCGGTCAAGCCCCAGAGCAGCCTCTCGTCAGGCCCTCAGGCCAGCCGAGAAGCAGGACAGTAGCCGTCCTGCGGGCGGTGGGGACAGGCGTGGACCCAGGTGCCGAGAGGGGTTTACTGGAACCGCACTATTGGTGGCCGAGCTGCTGACCTTGCTAAGTGAACCTCTGCCAGGTGGCCCTTCGGCCCCTCGGGACAAGCACGGAGGTCGAGCGTGAGGGTTCCGTGGGGGGCCTGGCCGTGGCCTTTGATGGGGTCCACTGAATAACCAAACAGATTTTGTTTGTTTTTGTATTTCGTATTTTCAAGTCTTGTCCAGTGTTTTCGTGTTAGGAATACAAAGTCATAAACTCCTCCCAGCTTTGTGTCTTGAGGGATGGCCTGATTCCCACGGAGAGGACGGGGATTCCAGGGACGGGCAGGCAGGGCGGTCAGGGGGCCGGGGAGGTGGCCCCTTGGGTTTCCGGGCGGCTTCTGGGGCGGACGACCCTCCAGGAGGCGGGTCCGACGCCATCGGCTCCCGGAGGTCCTGGCCACCCGAGCTCCCCGCGCCGCGGTGTTGGCGCTGGCTTGGAGCACCTGCCTCTTCCAGGTGGCCTTAATCGCCCGGGCAAGGCAGTCCTAGCGTCCCTTCCAGCATTTCCAAATCTTGGACTCAACTCCTTTTCTCTTGGTGTGACCACGCAGCCTCGAGAATTCTGTGAGCAATAGGGAGCCAGGGCTTTCCCGGCTCTGTGACAGGGTCGCGCCGGGACACGACGGAGCGCGCGAGGTTTGGGCGTGTGCCCGGGGTCCTCCCGAAGGGGCATTGTTTCTTGGGAAGCTCGGCAAGGTAACTGCAGCCTGGGTGCATGAACGCAGGGCTGTGTGCGCGCGTGCGTGTGTGTGTGTCTGCACGTGTGCACGCCTGTGTGGATGTGGATGTGTGGAATTACACTGATGCATTTCTTGAGAAAGGTGCAAGAATTTCACCCGCACAGAGGGACACATCTGCTTTGTTATTTATAATAGAAAAGCTAAATTTTAATTTTTTAAAGGACACTGCTAATGATTGAGAATCGAGTTTTTAGTTTTGCTATTTTTTTTAATTGGTAGAGGATTTTTATATATTTTTTCCATTTCGTTGGGTTGTGTCCTTATTTATATAAATACTTTATCTGTGAGAGGCAAGGAAGAAAACTTCTTTGCTTTTAATTATCGTGGTTGTCATCGTCCCTGTTTTATTCTGGTGTGATTTCTCTGTCTTACCTTCTGAATGAGAAAGTGTCTCCCTGTATTTGTACATTGTCAGATTCTATAGTTTCGTAGATAATTTAACCAAATTGCTCTATGTATTATTATTCCGTTGAGTATAAAGTTCTATTTTAACGTCTGTAAATACCTGGGGACTGGCTTCTTTTCTCAGACCCCGCTGGGGAGCTATTGTTTACATCACAGAAACTGTAGAATCTCTGCTCGTGTACTGTAAATAGTGAGGTGATCTGCTTATTATAAATAAACCTATAAAAGACACTACGGAGATTAAAAGGAAAACGCCACCCACAGCTCCGCCCTGGTGTGTCTGTCTTTATTGGCCCTACCTGTCGCAGCGGGGTGCGCTGGCCTCTAGCCGGGGAAAGGGTGCTCGCGTCGTGGTCGTCTCGCAGGGACACCCCCTCGCCCCGGGCGGGAGGGGCCTCTCAGCCCTGCCAAACTCCCCAGGCTCACTGTCCTTTCCGCACAGCGCCTTCTGAGGGTCACGGTGAGCCAGGACGAGGCCGGCCTCGTGTAGCTTCGGTTCCCTTACAGCCTTTTGCCACTGCGAGCTTTGTTGTCTGTGCCCATGGCACGCAGAAATTCCCGGGCCGGGGATCAAACCCACGCCACAGCAGTGACCACGCTGGATCCTTAACCGCTAGGCCACCAGGGAGCTCCACCGGTGTGACTTATAAAGCTATATCTTCTGAATAAGGGTGCCCCTGTTTGGGTCTGTCAGCTTTTTTTGTTTTTGTTTTTTTTTCCCCTTTTCAGGGCCGCACCCACGGCATCTGGAGGTTCCCAGGCTAGGGGTCCAATCCGAGCTGCAGCTGCCTGCCTTCACCACAGCCACAGCCACAGCAACGCTGGATCCAAGCTGCATCTGCAACCTACACCGCAGCTCACACCAACGCTGCGTCCTTAACCCATCGAGCGAGGCCAGGGATCGAACCTGCAGTTTCCTCATTTCTATGAAAAGGGAGGTCACAGTAGATCAGTGGTTTCCACCGTTTGGAGAAACCGCGCGTGCCCGCTCGGAGCAGCTGTGGGCAGGTGGAAGCTTCCGCACAGCACTGCTGGGATGAGGTTCTAGGGCTCGGGCCCACTCGGCAGAAGCAGACCCCGAGCGGGTTATCTGCCACCACCAGGAAGCAAAGGGGTGGATCCAGAAATGGGGCCGCGTGGCAAAGGCGGAAGACAAGGGAGCACTGTGGTGGATGAGAAGACCTGAGAGACACGACTTAACTCCTGCAACCTGGACCAGGAGTTCACACCAATTGGATCAGGTTCAGACAAAAAACTGCAGACATTTTTTGCAACATCGGGAGCGTCACGAGCCGGTTCCCCCAAGAGCAGCCTCTGCAGGGCATTTACGAGGGACGCCCTTGGGACCCGGTGGTCCCCAGGAAAGGAGGCGGGCAGAAGCGGGCAGGGGGAGAAGCTGCGCTGCAGGCCGGGGGGACCCAGCGGGGAGTCCTGGGGCTGGAAGGGCCCGGGGGCTGTCCTGCGCTGGCCGACGTGGCCGGGCCATGACACCTGCTGGGGATCCTTCACGAGGTGTGGGTCACCCTGGAGCTACCTGCTTCCCTGTGGATGAGGTGACCCCCCAAGGGGCTGACGCTAGTGTGGCTCCCCACGGCGCTCATCACCGCGGGGACCGCGGTCTCGGTGAGCAGGGCCGTGCGGCTGGTCGCAGCGTCTGCCACAACCAGGTACCAGGTTCATTTGCTGCATATGTGATGACAAAGCGGTTATGTTAGAAAAGGCCGTGGGTCTTGAGAGCTGTGTGAATGGAGGAGTGAAGTGATATGTCTGGAATTTGCTTTTAAATATCTCGGCTACGAAAAAAACGAAGAAGAACCGTGGAAGGACAGAAAAGCCAGCGCGGCCAAGTCTCGACATTAGAACCTGGGCGGCGGGCAGGTGGGCCTCCTCGTGTGATTCTCTGCGTCTGAGAGTGACTCCGCGAAATGAAAGTGAAGAACAGAAATGATTCCAGGTAAGCAAAGGAGTCTGGTCCTAATCCGATGTTTAATTGGGGTCTGTGAAAACTCAGGTGTTGATTTTAGCTCAGCTCAGGGCTTCTCCCTGGAGTTCTCGTGACGCAGTGGGCTAAGGGTCCAGTGCTGTCACTGTGGCCGCTTGGGCTGCTGCTGTGGCTCAGGTTCGATCCCTGGCCTGGGAACGTCTACCCGCTGCAGGCGTGGCCAAAAAAAAAAGGAAAAATTCTCATAGCTGAAAAGAGGTTTGAAAGCGACTAGGGCAGATGTAAACTAAATTCTCTTTCGGTTTCCAAACCCTAGGACTCTGACTTCTCAAGCAGGTGTGTGGTTTCCCCCTGGCGAGGGTGCCCTCCTCCCTCGAAGGGCGGGGTGTCCCGGTGGCAGGTCCCCTCCGGCTACTGGATGCTGCAGGACTTGGATGCGGGCGCGCCCCCCGCTGAGCCGGGCTTCCCGCCGGGCCGGCTTCCTGTAGCCGTCAGACAGGAGAGAGAACAACCGGGTGAGTGGCCGTGACCGCGGGCTTTTCCTCGGACCTGCTTTGCACTTAGAGGGGTTGCAGACTCAAGGGTGTCCAGGAGCCCTCTGTCCGTCTCTGTATTATCAGCATCTATCGGGCCCTGGGCAGCCACAGCTGGGGAACCCTTGCTGGGAGCCCCCATCCTGGGAGCCAGGCTCTGTCACCGCTAGCTGTGTGAGCTGGCCACGACTCTGCACTCTGCCCACCTCGGGGCTCCCATACACCGAACGGGGACAGCTGGGTCCTGGGGACCACGGGGTGAGCCCTGCGGCCTCTCGCTGCAGCGTCAGGACGCCCGTCTCCCTCCCCCACAGACCTGGGTCGGCCCCCTGCTGTTTCTGCTTCTCCTCCTCCAGCGCCTTGATCTTGGCGTCGTACTCGTCCGCCAGGGCTTTCCACTCCTTGCGGTTGTTGGTGATCCCATCCAACATGGGCGTGATCTCCTCGTGGAAACGGGAGAATTCCTGGAAAGAGACAGAGCCTCTGGCGCTGGAGGTGGAGACGGCGGGGCGTGGCGGGCGCAGGGCACATCCGCCAGCGCTGCCGGCACCGTGGGGCCTGCGGTCACAGGGTCCCGTGGCGCTCCCACTCGATCCCCTCCGTGGCACCCCTGGTTTGCAGGATGAGGCTGGACGCCTCCATGAAGCTCCCAAGCCCTCGAGACCCAGGCCGTTCCCTGCTGTCTGTCCCCAACCCTCCCTCCGGGCGCCCCCCGCTCTCTGTCGGTTCCAGGGGGTACCCGCCCTTCTGTGGGCTTCACACCGGCCCTTCCTTTGCTGGGACACAGTCGCTTCGCGTCTTTTCCCGCGCGGCCTCCGACAGACCGGCCAAGGCAGGGCCCCCGTTAGAGGCCCCCGAAGCTCCCCTCCCCCCCCCCTTGCTGGGATGACGCTGTCCCTGCAGCCGGGGACTGGGGGGCGGGCCGCGTCTGCTGCTTCCTGGGCGGCCTTGGCCCAGCGCGGGGCGCAGGGCTCCAGGACGGTCCGTGTTCGTGCGTGGAAGCGGGTTGTGAATAGAGGTCTCTCAGCTCGGAGAATAAAAATCAGGCCTTCGCGCCCAGCCCGTGCACCGATGAAATGCTTTATCTCCTTTGATTCTCAGAAACTCCCCGAGGTGGGAGAGCTGGATCCGTCAGGCCTAGATTTCTAGGCGAAGAAACGGAGCTGCGGCTTGATGGAGATTTGCACCAGGTAAGAATCGCAAATCCAGGATCCACTGTGGGGTGCAACCAGAGCTGGCTGGTTCGGATCCAGCCTCTGCCACCAGCCGTGTGACCCTGGGCAGCCCCCAGGAAATCCGGCGAGGATACGTGTCTCGTGGCGTCATTGGTACTGGTGGCCGTGGAGCCATCGGCTACGCTGCCCTGTTGCTCGGAGGGGCCCAGCGAGTCTGCCTTATGTCAGAGACGCACCTGCGCCCGCTCGGGGAGCAGAAGCGCCGCAGCTCCTGCAGCAGAAAGAGCCCTGGACCGGGGCTCAGGTCGCCAGCTCTGAGGCTGTCTCGTGGCCGAGGCAGTGGCCCGGCCCTGGCTTTTCTCTCTCTGACCGCTGTGTCTTCATGTAACGTGGCCAGAGTAAGAATAAGAAATGGCGGGCAGATGGCGGCACAGAGAACGTGGGCTGGCGGGCCGTGGGTTTCTTGAGAGGGAGGCTTGAGGTCTGAGCCGGAGCTCAAAGAGAAATTCCAGGTTATCTCCTGACAAGTGAGCAGCTGTGACCCGTCCCGCTCCCGGCGGGCGGGGACGCTAGGAGGGCACGTACTGCTCGGCCCCCACTTGGCTGCCGCAGGACACGATAGGCCATTTGTCCCCCGAGGATCTATGGAGCCGCTGGGCTGTACGAAGCTCCAGGCTCTGGCCGGCTGTGCAGTCCCACAATCAAACCCCACCCCGGGCTGTCCTGAGCACCAAATGCCCCTGAGACGAGAAGCGCTCTGTCAGGTGTCACCCGCTGGCCACGTGGCGGGGTTTATTATATTCCCGATGCTGTTTGGGAGTCCTGGGCTCGCCGGAGGCGCCTGGCTGGGCCCGAGAGCGCCAAGGACTTACCTTGTAGACGAAGGTGCACACGAAGTCGATGAAGCCGACCTGGAGCTTAGGGAGCTCGTCCGCCTTGTTTCTGTCCATCATGGGCTGTGGGGGGGGAGGGGGAGGAGGCCTGACACAGGAGGGCACCCGCCCACGTAAGAAACATTCTGGAGAAACCACAGAAATCGTCAGTTTCACACAGAAACTGAAGCTGAAACTCCTCAGGTTTCCAGATCTGAGTAGCAGGTGACAGGGCGTACGGGGACAGAGGAGCGCCTTAAATGACGCACTCTGCGCGGTGACCAGACCCAGGGCGTGGGGGGCTCAGCGCTGCGCTAGAGACCCACTGCCTCTGACAGAGGCGTACAAAAAAAAAAGGAACAGCAACCACAGGGAGCAGTGGTTCAGGGCTGGATCCTAATTGGAACAAATCAACACAATTTATTTTCTCGATTCGGGGAAAGCACAGTTTGGAGATGAGATGATGTTAAGAAATGACTACTCTTTTTCTCTTTTTTGGCCACCCCACGGCACGTGGAGCTCACAGACCAGGGGTCAGAGCTGAGCAGCAGTTGCGACCTACACCACAGCGGCAGCATGGCCAACCCCTTACCCCGCTGTGCCCGGCTGGGGATTGAACCTGCATCCTGGCACTGCAGAAGTGCCGCCAGCTCCTTTGCACCACATTGGGAACTCCAGGAATTACTGCTCAGTTTTTGAGTGTGAAATGGTGTTGTGGTTGTGTGTGTGTCCTTTCTTAGCTCTTAAGGGCATACCTCATAAAGCACGTGTGGAAGAAATGACAATGTCTGGGATTTACATTAAGACACTTCCACCAAGAGATAAAAAATGCATGCTAGGAGTTCCCATCCGTGGCTCAGTGGTTAACGAGCCCGACCGGCATCCATGAGGATATGGGTTTGATTCCTGGCCTCGCTCAGTGGGTTAAGGATCCGGCGTTGCCGTGAGCTGTGGTGTAGGTTGCAGATGCAGCTCGGATCCAGCATTGCTGTGGCTGTAGTGTAGGCTGGCGGCTTCAGCTCCAATTCGACCCCCAGCCTGGGAACCTCTATATGCCGTGGGTGTAGCCCTAAGAAGACAAAAAAAAATGCACGCTAAAGCCAGAATGGCAGACTGTTGCTAATGGTTGAATCTGGCTGATGGATACATAGAGTTTATTAACTGTTCTCTCTTTATTTGTTTGTCTGTTTGTTTATTTACATATTTATTTTGCTGTGCTGCACGGGGCCGGGCAGGCAGACTCCTAAACTGTTGGAATTGAAAGGGAATCTAAATTTTGGCATATACTTGTCAGTCTCTACTTAGCTGAGCTAGGGACAGTCACCTTAGAGCAGGGTCCCCAAATTTAGGCGCGAGCACTTTGCTGGGTCCACCCCCCCGGTCAGGTAGGTCCAGGCAGTGCGTGGATTTGTTTCTCGTTCCCAAGTAACGCCGCTGATGGTGGTCTCCAGGGACCACACTGAGGGTGTGGCGTCAGGAGAAGGGTCCTCTCTGTGCCAGGGGGCACCTCTCGCACCACGGCCGGGTCCCCGCTCTCCACCAGGATGAGACCCACACCCAGCCCAGGCCCACGGCCCTTCTCCACTCACGATGGGATTCTGCTGCAGCACCGAGCGCTCCAGGTCCCCCTGTTCCCAGAATTCCGCGGCCACCAGCAGAGCCACCTGCGACAGGAAGACACCCTCCTCGGAGTCAGGCCCCAGCCCCCTCCTCCCATCCCACTTGGACGGGAACCCCACTCCTGGGCTCCCCTCCCACTCGAGGCGTCCCGAGGGATTTCCGTTTCGTGATGGAGGACGGAGTGGAGGTGAGCCGCCCCGGGCGTGGAGAGTTCCGGTCACGTTGGCTGCCGCCACCGGCACTGAGCCCCCCGCCGCAGCTCAGGAGGGTCCGTACCTTGCTCTGCACCTCCCAAGGCTTGGTGATGGCGGAGAGGTCGCAGGCCGTCATCATCATGGCCCTGAAACAAGGACGCCACCGTCAGCCCGCGGCCGCTCCAGGCGTGCACCCGGCTGAGTTCATCCACGCCGTCCTCTGCCCCCGTGAGCAGGGACCTCACCCCAGCGTGACAGAAGGGTCACTTCCCCCTTGCATCTGGGCGGTCAGGCCTTGAGCAATTAAGCCAACTTCTTTATGCCTCCGTTTCCTGGTCTGTCACTAAAAGGGCACTTTCTTCACGGGGTGGGTGCCGGATTAAAATGAGATTATGTGCGTCAAAGTCTCGGCACGGTGCTTGCACACGGAATGTGCGCAGTGAACGTGGAACACCCATTCCGGGACAGAGGGACCTAGACCGGGTTCTTCCTCTGTGCTGCGTCCCGCCCTGGGCACTGTGTTGAGAATCGGTTTCATTAAAGTCTCATCACGCGCTCGGCATTCCTGCTCTCCTGTCTGAAATGGACGGTGTTTTTCAGTCTTTTTTTCGTCATCCTCCCTGTTCCACTGTCAAAGAGCCTTTTAAAACCTTTTCTCTACAATCGCTCCACCATGAAATATTATTTTTTTATTTAAAACATTAAAATTTTTTTTTTTTTTTTTTTGTCTTTTTAGAGCCACACCTGCAGCACATGGAGGTTCCCAGGCTAGGGGTCCAATTGGGGCTGCAGCCGCCGGCCTTCGCCACAGCCACAGCAATGCGGGATCTGAGCTGTGTCTGCAACCTACACCACAGCTCACGGCAACGCCAGCACCTTTAACCCACTGAGCGAGGCCAGGGATCGAACCCGGGTCCTCAAGGATACTAGTCGGGTTCTGAACCCACTGAGCCACAACAGGAACTCCCCACCGTGAAATTTTAATAATATACATACTGTATATTTGTTCGGAGAGGCACAGACCATTGCAATAGCTATGATTTTTTTGTTTCTCTCCCAAGAACCCCCTCTGCGCCACGGTGCAGTGGGCGCTAAAGAAAAGGGCGATGCCCATCATTCTGAGGAACCTTCTGCTAAAAGCTAGAGGAAGGGACGAGGTGGGGGGGGAGAAAGAAAGGATGAAAGATAACCTCTTAAGGGAGCTTCGTGGGAACAGGGAGGTAAGACGGATCTCATTACAGAGGGAGGTGCGACATAAGCCACGCAGGGCGGATTCGGGGACGAAGCGGAGAAAGGGGGCAATTTGAGGAGGCAGCGGGCAGCGGGCCAGGTGATGGGCTGAATCCCGCTGGGGCTGCAGCCGCGGCCGGTGAGCGCGCGGAGCCGCGGAGGGGCAGGGCCCAGGCCCCAGCGCCAGGGGGCGCCCGTGGGGCGGAGCGGAAGCGGCCGGAAGCCGCGGAGACGCTGCGGCCGTCGGTGCAGGAGCCACGCCCGCGAGCCGAGCGCCCGGACCGGACCGGACGGGTCAGCCCACGTGGTGGAGGAGCCAGCCTGCCCGGTAAGGCGCCGGCGACGGGCTGGGCTTGCGGGGGGAGCTGGAGAAAGCCGGGCTCTGAGCCTAACCAGCCGCTCGTAGGACTTTGCGGTTAACCCGCCGGGCTGGGTAACGGGCCGGGAGTCCGCCCGTGGTTTAGTGGTTGGGGGTCCGGCCTTGTCACTGCTGTGGCTCCGGTTCAGTCCCCGACCCGGGAATTTCCGCGTGTCGTGGTGCATCGGTAGAAAAAAAAAAAAAAAAACTAACAGTTTTATAACCATCTTTGATGAGGTAAACCCTCAAAAACCCAGAATTCTTTGGGTAAATAAACCTTCAGGAGCGCAGCGTGTCTTAGAAACGCCTTTACACGTTGTCCCAACGTGGGAACACGCCTGGTGCTTGAGGGCAGGCGCGGGAAGCGTCCTTCGCCGTCGGGGCGCCCAGGGCGCGCGCTGCGGAGCGGAGTCAGCGGTTCCCGTTTGGCGGCCGCGTCGCAGTGTCCGTCCCCAGCGGCGGCTTCAGCGCGGCCCTGAGGCTCGCTCCCCGGGCCGGGAGGCCTCCTGTGAAAGCCGCTTCCGGCAGTCAGGGCACGGCCAGCGGCTCACGGCCGGAGATTCGGGTTGTAGGGAGGGCACCGGGGCACCAGAAAAGCCGGTCCCCAGCCTCGTGCCCTCAAGACAAAGCATTTACTGCGGCGCCACCCCGTGGGAGCACCAGATCGATGCCATGCTAGGCAGCAAGGGGCCGGACGGGCTGCGGGGAGCTCCTAGGCGCTAAAGGAACCATTGTCGCCGTATGCTGAGGGGGACAGCAGAAAGACGTGTCAGGCGCAAGGAAATAAAAATCCAAAGGTGAGAGGAACCGGCTCGGTTCAGGGTGTTTCTAAGAGGTGACCGTGGGCAGGACCCTGAGGAGCGCACGGACTTTTCCAGAAGGCGGGAAAGGCTACAGGGCAGAGGTGCAGCGGAGAGTGCAGGGGCCACCGGCGTCCTGCAGGTGCCGTAGGGGACATTCGTCTCTCCACCCTTGTGCACACGGGTCAGAGGCCAGGCAGGGCTGGGTCCTAGCGTCCTGGTCCTCAGAGCGCTTTGCTCCTGTGCTGCGGGGACACGTGTTTATCACAAACGGGTGCAAACGTGTAACACAGCCTCTCGGAAGGAAAGACGTTCTAATCTGGGAGATGGCGGAGCGGGAACTAGGTCCGGGGGTCGGGAGGGCTTCCCGGACGAGGCGGCCCCGGGAGCGATGGCTGTGAACTTGGCGACGGAGAGTGAAGAAGAGAGAGCGCCCAGGGCAGAGGCCCCGGCGGCGGCGGCGGCGGGAAGCCGGCACCAGGACGGGCGGGAGGGAGGGGAGCAGGTGGAGGCGCCAGGGGCCCGAGGGGCGAGCAGGGCGGCCCGCAGAGCCGGGCTCTGCTGACCGACCGCTTTCCGCCAAGAGCAGCAGCAAAGCCACTGACGCGTTTGAGCAAAAGGGTGAAGGGGCCGCATTTGCGTTCTCCGGAGCTCACAGCGGCTTCAGTGTGGAGGGGACAGGAACGCCGGCCAGGAGCCCAGGCGTGAAGCCGGTGCAGGATCCAGCCAGGAGATGGAGGTGGCAATAAAAAGAGGTGCCCAGACGACAAAGTGCTTAAGAAGTAACCACAACGGGGCTGGGGACCGGAGACGTGAGCAGGAGGGAGGTGTCAGGGCGAAAGAGCCGAGGAGGACAGCGTGGAGGTTACACAGAAGAGAGCGCCGCTGAGTCGCGGGGACTTTGTGTGCTGAGAAACTGCCCTTTATCCGCAAGACGGGCGAGGGGGCGGAGCTGGCTGGGGCCGGTCTTCAGCTCCACCCCGGGCTTTGCACTCAGAGCGATTCGATCCTCAGCCTTGTCCTCACCTGCTTGAGGGCAAGTGGCTTCGTGTCTTTGAGCCTCTGTCTGTTCGCGTTGCACAGTGAGGTGGCACCTTGGGTTGGATCATGGGAGATTCTGGGTCAAAAATGGTCTTGGGGTTCTGCGGCCCAGCAGGCGAAGGAACCGGCGTTGTCACCGCAGCGGTTTGATCCCTGGCCCGGGAACTTCCGCAGGAAGTTCCTACGTGTCCTGGGGTGACCGTGACGTCACACAGGATGGTTCTGTCCGAGGCCCCACTGCCCTCGTCATCATCGCCACCTTCATCGTGTCAATCACAGGACGGGCTCGGGCTCACCTGGCCCGGAGCCGCGGTCTCTTCAGCTCAGCTGGGATGCACTTCTCCCTGCCCCGGGCTGAGCCCTGGAAGCCTCCAGCCCCGTCCTAGCAGGCTTTCAGACGCTCCCAGGTCTACACCTGGCCTGGGGGTGTGGCCTGCGGGCGAGTTGGAAGGAGGCTCAGGAAGCCGCGGGCGTGCGGCAGGGGCCGGGGGATTGGATTCCAGGACCTGCAGCTCCGGGATGCACCTGTGACACAGGCTAAGCCCCTTGGTCTCCCTGGGCTCCGCGTTCCTCGGACCAGGAGCTGGCGAAGCTCTTCTGTAAAGGGCTGGAGTAAATAGGTTTCGCAAGGAGCACGGAGACCCGACTGCAGCCGCTCAAATCCATCCCGCAGAGTGAAAGCAGCCGTGCAGAGAAGTGAACGCGCGCGCACCTGGCGCCGGAAAGGTGGGTGAGGTCTGAGCTGGGGCCGGGCCTGGGGGCGCGGCGCGGGTCGGCTGTGGAGCGCCTTTGCTGAGCGCTCAGGGGGCCGCCCCAGAGGCAGTAAACGCGAAAACAACCCGTCATCCTTTAGTCCCACGTGGCCGGGCGCTCCTGAGGTCTGGTTCGCAGGGCTTTCAGTGTTGCCAGGGTTTGCGTGCTTTGCTCCAGCCCTTCCCAAAGCTCCACACCCTTGAACACGGTGAGCATGTCGAGGCTGGCTCCGGTTTCAAGAGGCACTTAATGCTGTTTGGCTTTTGACTCCAGCTGCGTGAGGAGGATTCCGAGTCTTGGGCACTGTCTCGTTATCTGTGGCTCTGTGCTGGAAGAAGGAATTCACGGCAGTGTTGCCTTTGGGATCCACCTGCAAACAGTTTCTAAGTTCTTAATATTCGTTCCTAGATGGATGCGAGGCTGGAAGGATGGGGGGGGAGCTGCTCAATTAACAAAAATACTACTTAGCACAGGGAATATATTCAGTACCCTGAGATAAATGATAGTGGAAATGAATATAGGCGTTCCTGTTGAGGCTTAGCCATAACGAACCCCCCAGTATCCATGAAGATGTGGGTTTGATTCCTGGCCTCGCTCAGTGGGTTAAGGATCTGGTGTTGCCCATGAGCTGTGGTGTAGGCCGGCGGTTATAGCTCTGATTCGACCCCTAGCCTGGGAACTTCCATATGCTGCAGGTGCGGCCCCAAAATGATCAAAAAAATAAACAAATGGGACTGAATTAAACTTAAAAGCTTTTGCCCAGCAAAGGAAACCATCACCAAACCAAAAAGACGGCCTACAGAATGGGAGAAAATATTCGCAAATGGTGTGACTGATAAGGGGTTAACATTCAAAAACGTAAAGCGCTCTTACAACTCAGAATCCAACGAAACCAAACAACCTGATTTAAAAACAGGCAGAGGAACTGAACAGACATGTTTCCCGAGAGAAATAGCAGGTGGTCAGCAGGCACGTGAAAAGGCCGAAAGAAGGCACATAACAAGTGCTGGGGACCACGTGGAGAAAAGGGATCCTTGTACACTCTTGGTGGGGAAGTAAATTGGTGTCACGTTTTCTCAAAAACCTAGAAATACAACTACCATAGGAGCCAGCAACTCCCCTCCGGGGTATATATCTGAAAAAACAACACTAATTCAAAAAGACACGTGCACCCAGTGCTCACAGCAGCATTGTTTTAGTGGCCAAGATACAGAAGCACCTAAGTGTCATCCGCAGGTGAATGTGTAGAGGAGGTGTGGTGTGTGTATATATAATGGAATACTACCCTGCCGTAAAAAATCATGGGATTTTGCCAACTGCGGCAACATGGGTGGAGTTGGATGGTATTATGCTAAGTGAAATGTCAGAGAAAGGCAAATACCGTATGACAGATGTGAAATCTAAAAAATACGACCAACTAGTGAATATGATAAAAAAGGAACAGATTCAGGGATACAAAGAACAAACTGGATGTGCAGTGGTTACCAGTGGGAAGAGCGAGGGGGGGAGAGACAGTGTAGGGTCAGGAATTAAGAGGGAAAAACTATGATGTATACAATAAGCTCTAAGGTTATATTGTAAAACTGAAGGAATATAGCCAATATTTTATAACTTTAAATAGAGTAAAAAACCCTTAACAATAGTAAATCACCGTAGTGTAACCTGTAGCTTCTATAATAATGTACATCAACTACACTTCAGTTAAAAAAATAAAGAGTCTGGGAGTTCCCGTTGTGGCACAGCAGAAACAAATCTGACTAGGAACCATGAGGTTGCATGTTCGATCCCTGGCTTCTCTCAGTGGGTTCAGGATCTTGCATTTTTGTGAGCTGTGGGATCTTGCGTTTTTGTGAGCTGTGGTGTAGGTCGCAGACGCAGCTCGGATCCCGCGTTGCTGTGGCTGTGGTGTAGGCAGCTACAGCTCCGATTAGACCCCCTAGCCTTGGAACCTCCATATGCCGTAGGTGGCCCTAAAAAGACAAAAGCCAAAAAAAAAAAGAAGAATCTGGAGAGTTCCCATCGTGGCTCATCAAAAACCAGTCTGACTAGTAACCATGAGGATTTGGGTTTGAACCCTGGCTTCGCTCAGTGGGTTGAGGATCTGGCGTTGCCGTGAGCTGCGGTGTAGGCCATGACCGTAGCTCGGATCTGATCCCTATATACACTGTGGGGCGGCCAAAAAAAAAAAAAAAAACTAACCAATACAACAAAGTATATTATATATTGGAAATAATAGTAAGCCCTCAAAGTCAGTATTTTTTGGAAATTTCTCTCTTAATGAGATAGGGTGGAACTATTTTTAAAAGTCAGTTAATGGATATTTCTTACTGCAGGACCAAGATAGGATTTAGCATCTGTTTTATGCCAGGGTTTTATTTTTATAGATGCAGTAATCGGAAACCCTGGGAATGGAAGGGGCTGTGTCGCAATGTCACTCCGTTCTTTCAGTTCTTCCAGATTAACCGTTAAAAATAATACCGTGATCTTATTCTGAATAACCGATCAGCTGACGGCTCAATTAGGTTTTCCCTCAGTTTCGTTAAAGCAAGCGTTGGAGTCATCCGTTTCCTAATTTCTGGGACACGTGCTGCGGGGTTTGGCCGAGACCCCTCGTGCGACCTCGTCCCGCCCGGACACTCGCTCCGCGGCTGCTGAGCCCACGGCGCTCGGGTGAGCCGGGGCCACTCCAACTCCCGTCATTTTAGTCCGTCTTCCAGGGTCCTATTTTTATAAACTGCCTTTATCTTACAACAAGGCTTAACTGTTTTCAGCAGCATGTCCAAACTGCAGATTTGACTCACTTCGTTTATGGAAATGTTGGGAATGTGACATAATTGGAAGCACCAGTCTTCTGCTGTCAGCTACAGCAGGCGGGTCGCGCTTGCCTCTGTCACAAAGAGTCTGATTCTGTTTTTTCAGTTCCTGTAAGCGTGTTGGAGCACATCGCAGTGGCACGCACCTTCTGATTTATTCTTAATTCTAAGGAAGGTAGAGGTGGACGGATGAGAATGTGGCAGATGGACAGACAGACAGACAGACTTCGGCCAGCACGAATGGCGTCAGGTGCTGCTGCCTCCGTGACTTAGTGGCGGAGCAGGGCCACCCCAGACCGCGGGCCATCCTCTGAAGGAAGGAGCGTGTTAAGTGACACGCCTTGGCTCCTGCCGCCTCTGTGCCATTTGGGATAGAGCTCCCCTCTCTAAGCCTTGTTGTGCTGTTAACAAAAGTCAATACACAGGGCGGAGAAGAGCTGAAGCCCTCCCCTGGATGGCTGATGAAAGAAGCTCTGAGGGCGCCCGGATTTATTGTCCCTCTGTTTGGTGCCCTAGATGTCTTTGCACGCTAGGCTTCAAGGAAGGGCGAGCCTGCCTTTATTTTGCGACACGAGAGACGAGTAAGGACCTGACCGTGCCTGCGCCACTGTGCTTCCTCAGGAAGGTGACGTGAGAGACTGAACGTGAGAGACGGAACGGGGGCCCCCTGAGGCCACCCCGCCCACGCTGGCCTCGGGAGGCTCGCGGCGGGGGTGCGGGGAGGAGGGCTGTGCGTGCTGTCTGCGGACTTCCGGCTGGGATTGCCTTGGCTTTTGCAAGGACTGAGCAAGTCCTGCTTCTGGCTCTCCCGCTCGCTCTCTCTCTTTTAAGTCTGTATGACGTCACATTGCGTGAACGTACTGTAACGTATTTAACGCAGTCCCCCATAATGGTTATTTAGGGTTTTTTTTTCAGTCTTTCTGTGATTACAGACGATGCTGCCATGAATAGCTTGTACATACTCCTTGGAGCACACTGGGGAGCGAGTCTGGAGGGTGACTCCTAGATGTGGGGCTGCTGGCCAGAGAGCGGGGCGTTTACGCTTGTGCTACAGGCACTGCCCGCCGTAAGGCTGCACCTGCCTGTGTCCGCGCCGCGTGGGTGGGGTTGCCTGCTGTCCTTCACTCTGCGGTTGCATCTTTGCCAGTCGGAGGCGTGAACAGTTATATCTCGGGGTGGTTTGATTTTGCATTTCTCTCACTATAGGTAACAGGTCCCCCACTGCAGTTCCTTTTCTGAGAAATGTCTGCTCCTGCCTTTCGCTCGCTTTTTTTATGGGATTAGTCTTTTTCTTCAATGACTACTAAGGAAACGAGCTCTCTTCTGGTCAGAAGTGCGGCACCTATTTTCCCCTATTTCTCACACGTGTTCTGACTTCGGCTGTGCGTTCTGTATGTGTTGTGCAAGCATCTCTAATTTTTATGGGGTCAAACATCAATCTATTTATGATTTTTGAATTTAAGGTCGCCCTTAGAAAAGCTTGCTTGGAAGTTATTCTCTTAATTCCTCCATGCTTTCTTCCTCTCTGCCTTTTTGTGTTTTCCCAATACTTTAAAAATCCTGACTCGTCTGGGATGGATTTTGCCGCAGCAGTGACACAGGGACCCAGCTCTGGGGCTGGCTGCGGGAGAATGTGAGATATGTTGGGTCTTTGTCCCTGGTTCCTCACACGCAGCTCCTAAAACCTTTGAATTTCCTACGCGATAAGGGCGTCTTGTCCTTCAAGAAGCCCGCTCGGGGCTTATGCTAATTGAGTGACTTAGGGTCCCCAGATGGGTTCGGGGGGCGGGGGTGGGGGGCTGGTCGCCAGAAAGACCAAGTGCCTGGAGATTTGGAACGTCTCAGCCCCAGCTGCCGACCTCTGGGTGCAGAGGGCGCGGGGCCTTATAAAGACTGCGGCAGTGGGTTAATAAGTGTCAGGGTTGGTGACTCTGCCACTTCCATGGGCTGGAAGTGCCGCCGAATGGACCCTTCTGGCCTTACCCTCGTGCGGCTGTCCTGTGTTCTTCAGAATAACCCTGTAATAAGGTGGTGAGTCGATTGCCGGTCACTCGGAGGCAGGCAAGCATTGCTGTCTGAATGGGAGCCAGTCCTGTGGGGCCGAGCCCTGAGTCCGTGGGAGCTGACGCCACTTGCGGGCAGATGGAGTGAGAATCCGGCTTGTAGGAGCCCCGGTCAGCCTTCCCTGAAACCTGCAGCATCAGACCCCCTCGTGGTCCCAGCACCATCTGTGAAATGACCCTTTCCTCACGGCTGGCGCAGGCAGAGTCTTCTGGGCCTGTCCACTGACCTGTCCCCACGCCTGGGACGGAACTGCCTCAGTTCTGCTGGTCCCTCCTTCTTTTCTTTTCCAGAATTTTCTGGCTGCTGTTGCCTGCTTACTTCCCCTGGGAATTGTGGAACTGGCTTCTTGGTTCTCCCCCCGGCAGAGTGGCCCTTTTCTCGGGGACCGCTTGGTGTGCATGTGGGGACAAGGGCCACTCTGCACATGGGTCCCCGTCTGAGGAGTCAGGGTTCTGCCCACCGCCTCGGGCTGCCGCGGCACCAGTTTGAAAGGGCCAGTGGGGCAGCGGCTGCGGTGGCCGCGGCCAGCCTGTGCCCCCTGGGTAGCGGCCGGCGGATCGGAGGGGGAGGACTGGTTGGACAGCTTCAAAGCCGAGGGGGGACAGCTGGCCCCCCGCCCCGTCTTCCCCGCGCCTGGCCCGGCGGCCGCCCGCCTGCCGCGAGGACGCGTGGCGCCTGTGACTCGGTAGAGCCTCATCTCGGCAGAAGCGCGTGGGGTGAACGCCCGGCTCTTCTCCGGGAAGTGGCGCAGGCCTCGGCTGCCGTGACGTCACCGCCCGGGACCTGCCGTCACCGGGGAGCCAGGGCCGCCCTGACACAGCCACCTGCTCACAAAAGCCCCAAACAGACTCTGTCACCGCCTTGCCAATTAAGGGGAGTCACAGAGGCGCGCTGAGAGAACCAGAGGGAGAAGCTGACCAGAAGACTTTAAAAAGCGGAGTCCCGTTACCAGAGCTCAGGCCAGCGAGACACAAATGGCCCGTGAATCGTCACTAGTTGTGAGTCAAACGGCTGTACCGCAGGCCAAGCGTAAAGGACACTGAGGAAGGCAGCCCTGTGTATTTTGGGTAAGGCTTGGCTCCCATTCAAACCGCACTTGGCCTGATGTTCTAAGTTTTATCAAAAACTTTGATGTTATATCACTTTACCACCCAAATTCTGAATTTTTAGGATTTAAAGTACTGCAAAGCGTGTCCTTTTTGTATACAAGGAAGTGAAGCAATAGTACACTGCCTGGTGTTTTTGTGTGAAAACAGAGATTCAGCCTATTGTATGCGCAGTTCTGTTCTGGCTGAATGTCCCCACTTCCTGCGTCAGAGGCCCCCACGATGGACAGTGTCGCCGGCCCTTTGACGGCAGCCGGGCCCGTCGGGGAGCATCTTGCCTGTGACCCTGGGCCTGAGAGGATCGGGCTTTAAGCCTCGTCTCAACTCACATGACGATCTCCTTCCGCGTCTGCTCCAGCATCATGTACTGCGTCCACTCCTGCTGGGTCTCGAACCCCTTCGACTGGTCCACGATCTTTTGGAACATGGTCCTCTTCCTGCGGGAAGAGCGGTCGGCTTATTAAGGGAGAGCGTCACAGAGGGAGGCCGCGCGGGCTTTCAGACACGGGCCAGTTAAAACAATTACGGAGTCCCCGTCATGGCTCAGAGGTAACGAACCCCGCTAGCATCCATGAGGACTCGGGTTTGATCCCTGGCCTTGCTCAGTGGGTTAAGGATCCTGCATTGCCGTGAGCTGTGGTGTAGGTTGCAGACATGGCTCGGATCCCACGCTGCTGTGGCTGTGGCGAAGGCCTGTGGCTGCAGCTCCTGTTAGACCCCTAGCCTGGGAACCTCCACATGCCGCGGGTGCGGCCCTAGAAAAGGCAATATATATAAATGGTATTAGGGCTATAATATGATAATTATATGTGTGTGTGTGTGTGTTTAATGACATATATATCATTAAAAACAAAACGAGAGTTAGAAGAACTAAGGCCTGGATGCCAAGGCCGAGGTTCTAACCCAGACCCTTGCGGGGATCTGCGATCTGATCCTAGCAAACCGTCCCCCGTTCCCAGGGTCCCCGTCTGCGTAAGGGGCTGAGAACACCCAGCAGGGCTGCAGTGAGAGTGTGTCCACAGCACGAGCGTGGAGCCCGGCCCGCGTGGCGTCTGTTGTGATTGGCGCTGCTCTTAAAGGGGGGGACACCTACTTGAAATAGAGGGCGAGGTCTGTGGCGATGATCGCAATGTCCATCATGTGGATGGCGTGCTCGTGCTGCCTGCGGTTGAGGTTTTGGAAGATGTTCAGGCTCTAAAGAGGACGACAGAGGGGAGAGCCGAGCGGTGACGGGGCAGGGAGGTCACCCAGCCACCAGCAGCCACCGCAGGCCCGGCAGAGGCGGCCGGCCGAGGCCTGGCCGCGCGCGGCCTTCCTACCTCATCTCTCAACAGCGTCTTCCCAAACTCCAGGTGGTGCCTTTCCAGGATGGAGGACCCGTGGAGCTTGGCCAGTGGGTTCTGGGATCTGAACGGGAAAGAGCAACACGCGCACAGAGGAGCGACGTGGGACGGCAAGGCTGGGCTGAGCGGCACCCGGCCCGTCACCTCCCAGCCCTGCAGGCGGAGAGGCCGGAGTGCAGAGCGAGAGGGAGCTGTCGCGCGGTGAGACGGCGTGCAGGTGTCCCGAACCTCAGGCATCAGCTTGGTCCGCAGCTGTTCTGAGACCCTCTGGGGTCATGGAGCCCCTAGAAGTCGGTTGAGCAGGGCAGACCCTTCTCCCCAGAAAAAGACGCAAAGACACACATTGCCACATGCAGTTTTAGAGATCTGCGCGTCTCCACAGCCACCCGTGGACACTGGCAACGGGCCACACACTTTAAAGACCTCCAAGCCCTGGGCCCTCCATAGCTGAGCCCAGGGGAAGCCGCTGACCGCCCATAAGCAGCGTATTGGTTCGCGCCTTTATTCAGCGAATATCTGTTGAGCACTTCGGCTGTGCCAAGCTTAGCTTCCCACGAGGCAAGATGGAAACACAACTCTGGCCTCGGAGCAGAGGCCACAACTGAGAAGACTCCGAGAAGCGTGTTCTAGAGCTTGTTGATGACTTACAGGCTGCGGGTCCCGAGAAGACCCCGATTTCCTCATGTACAATACGTACCAGCTTGTCCCTGCGCCGCCAGGCCCGCAGAGTGCTCGTGAGGGTCCGCCAAGGCCCGGGGTCAAGGACCCTGCCTCAGGGGCTACTGCACGTAAGTTCTATGAGGACGGTGGCTGTGTCTGGTTTGCTCGCCGTGGGAAACCAGCCCACCGCCCTGGTTTCGGGAGCGTTGCAGAGCCAAGGGGATTCAGCGAGAGCCTTTATCTGTCATCCCCGTCTTTGCTTAAATGAGTTCAGTGGGCACCAAAGGAAGGCGGAGACGAGGGAGTAAATTTATGAGTCTCCCGTTGCTGCTCTAGCAAACTACCGCCAACTTAATGGCTTAAAGCGGTAGAAATGCGTCACCCTGCGGCTCTGGAGTCGAGAGGGCTGAGGTCGGCTGCGCAGGTGCTCCTCCTCTGGGGGCCCCGGCAGGTTCTGCTTCGCTGCCTCTTTGGCTTCGAGAGGCCCCCGTTCTCCTCGGCTTGTGGCCCTGCCTCCGCCGTCAAAGCCAGCAGTGTAGCTTCGGTGCCCTCTGAGGTCCCACCTCCTCCTTAAAAGGACTTTTCTGATGACGTGCCCCCCCCCCCCGATAATCCTGTGTCAGGATCCTTTACTATTGTAAATCAACTAAAGTAGTTTTTTTAATAAATTGACTTTTCCTAGGGGGAATAAAAAATCCCTAATCATAGCTGCAAAGTTTCTTTTGAATGTAAGGCAACATATTCCCAAGTTCCAGGCATTTGAGTGTGGATGGATTTGAGGGCCTCCCCTCCCCTCCTCTCTCCCTCTTCCTTCCTTTCTTCCTCCGTCTCTCTCCCCCTCTTTCCTTCCTTCCCTCCTACCTCACCCACCGTATATGGAAGTTCCTGGGCCAGGGATTGAATCTGAGCTGTAGCTGCGACCTGAGCTGCCGCAGTCAGATTCTTAACCCGCTGCGCCACAGCAGGAACTCCCTCCAGCGCCATTCCCGTGTCTCTCGGAGGGTTTACCTGGACCCAAAGGAAGGAGGAAGTGGGAAGCCGCGGGCGGCAGGACCTCCCCTTGGCAAGCGAGTCTGAGAGCCTTTCAGATCTAATCAGCCCTGGAGGCAGGGCGGACAGGAGGGCCACTAAGGGCGAACTTACTTCATCTGGTAGAGATTGTTGGTGCCTCTGTGGTCAATGTCATGGCAGAAGGCAGCCGTGACCATGGCCAGGGCCTCCAGGTCCGTGAAGTATCGCTTCAGCTTTCCTGTCTGAAAGGCAGGCAGGGGCCGCTCAGTCCAGGGCCGAGATGGCAGGTGTCGGCGGGGCTCGGACGTGGAGCCCGGGGTCTGAGCTTGGCTCTACCCGCACGCCGCAGGGTGACCAGATGTTGGCCGTGACTGAGGGGTTTGTGGGGTGTGGGACTTTCTGGGCTGGGACGGGGACAGTCCAGGAAACGGGGATGCGGGTCACCTGCGTGACCTCAGCCGGTCCCATCACCTTCTGGGACGCAGTGTCTATTATGCACATCCAAGGAGAACAGCATCAGTCTAGGTGATTGTTGAGAAGCTGTTGCCCTTGCGTTTTAGGATTTAGAGGGCTTTTGAACGTGGCCGGACGGGTGAAGCACACCTTGCAAACCTGGTCGGCCAGTTTAAGCCCCACCCAGCAGACTCGCCTGAGCCTTCTTCGGATATTTGCCTCCTTGTTTGTGCTGGGTGTTGGAGGAGAAGGTGGAAAGAGCCCCGGGGAGCTGATTCCAACACCGTGACTCTTAAGAAATAAATCAAGCCCGAGTGGTGTGTTTTGCACCGTCCCTGGCCGCCTGGCCGGAATTCCTGCCTCCGGCCACGGTGCTTTCTCTGCCCTGACCGTTCCAGCCGTGAGGGAAAGGAATGAAGACGAAGCTGGACACGGCAGAGATTTGCATCATAACCTGGACGGGAGAACACTTAAATGAAACATAAAATCTCCAAACCGGCTGAGACAAAAAGATACATCCTACACACATAGGTCTGTCCGTCCAAGGACGTGGAAGCCCTGCCTGTAACAGTGAGAGACCTGAAGCAACCCCATGTCCCACAGTAGGAGGCCGGTAGAGAAATGGTGATCTGTTTAAACAATACAGACTCCTATGAGACCATAACATTAGCTAACGGAGAAGCCTTGAAAACACTCTGCAGAGTTCCGGTCATGGCTCAGCGGGAACGAATCTGACTGGCATCCACGAGGACGCAGCTTCGATCCCTGGCCTCGCTCAGTGGGTTAAGGATCCGGCATTTGCTGTGAGCTGTGGTGTAGGTTGCAGACGTGGCTCAGGTCTGGTGTTGCTGTGGCTGTGGCATAGGCCGGCGGCTCTAAGCTCTGATTCGGCCGCCAGCCTGGGAACGTCCACGTGCGACGGTACAGCCCTAAAAAGACAAAAACCAAACCAAACATTATGCTGAGTGAAATAAGTCAGACACAAAAGGACAAACACTGTACGATTCTACTTATGTGGAGTACCTACAAATAATCAAATTCGTAGCCACCAAAAAAAGTGGATGTGTGGTCGCCAGGGACTGGGAAGGGTGGGAAACGGGGAGTTGTAGGAATGCTGGTGTTTACTGGGGGCAGCGTGTGTGGGAAGGTGGAAAAGACGGGGCAGTGACAGCTGCACAGTGTTGTGACCTAATGCCACTGAAGTGTGCACCCCGAAATGGTTAAAATGATGCATTTTAGGCCATGTGTAGTTGGCTGCAATAATATATCTATACATACAAAGGATGTGATTGATATAATGACATTTTCGAATGAAAAAAGGATATTACAGAAATTACTTAATCGGTTATACACAAAACAAACTTGGTGTGTTTTTTGGGTGAGCAAACACGTCTCGATGCTTCTAGAAGAATATTTGGAAGGAGCTGTGGCGTGGTTTTCTCCAAATACCAAATCGGGCAGCTTTTTTACAAAATATTTCTATAACTCTCTCTTCTTGGGAGTCATTTATGCAAAGCATGAACTCCTTTGGCATGGTTTTTAAAAAGGCTTTAAGAGGAAAGAACGCCGCAGCCGCTGCCCGGGGCCGTCTGGCGTGGGGACCCTGGCCGCTGGCGCTCCCGCCCACCCTGCCACCGCGCCAACCCCGCCTTCGGTCCCGGCCGTACCACCAGCAAGGAGAACATGGTCTGGCCCACGTTGAAGCCGTGCCGCCAGTTGTGGTAGGTGATCCTGCGGTAGCCTTTGCTCAAGGAGTACATGAACCGCACCAGGGCCTGCGAACACACGCACGTCGGGGAGCCGCCACGGTGCAGCCTCCACGCCTGCAGCCCGCGCGTGGGAGCTGGCTCCCGCCGCCTGGGAGCTCCTGGCAGACGGCCGCATGCACGTGATGGTGGTGGTGGTCGTGCTTACGAGACCCGGCCCCGGGGTCGGGGAGCTTACGGGCGAGGTATATGCGGAGGAACCAAAGGGCCTTTACGTGGCTGGTTCTCCAACTGGAGCGCACGGCTGGATGGGGCGGGGGCGCTTTTTAAAATCATTGCGTGCGTGTGACCTGACTAACGCGTTAAAGCCTTCCGGCGGCCGGCTCGCTGCTTTTAAAGGCGGCTTGTAGACTGAGCTGAAGCCCGAAGAGGCGCGGGGCGCGGAGCCGGGGCCCCTCACCTCCTGCGGGATGTGGAACTTGTCCACCACGCGGAGCTCGTAGTACATCCGGATCCCGCACTTGACCAGCTCCAGCTCGCTCAGGGGCAGGTCGCTGAAGTGGAACTTGTTGATTTCGTACTGCTCCGCGTCTGGCAGCTCGCCTTGCTGCGGGAGACACGGGGTCCGGTGACAGGGCCACGGGAGGGTCTGGCCCGACCCCCTGGCCGGGTACCGGCGTCCCAGGGGCGTCAGAGCCGCGGGGCGGGGCGGGGCGGGGCGGGGCGGGGCGGCGCGGGGCGGCGCGGGGCGGCGCGGGGCGGCGCGGGGCGGGCACGGGCCTCGCGCGTGCTTGGGCCTGAGCCGCGCTGGGGGCCGGTCAGGCCGCCGCCCAGCTCACCAGGATCTCGGCCAGCTCCTCTTCCTCGCATTCCCACGGCTCCTTCCCGTACGTCTCTCTGGTTTTCTGCCCAGAACAGCAGAGGGAAAAAATTACTGTGCTCCATCGGAGGCCTAAACACGTTTCCACTTCCTTCATTCATCTGCCTTCAAAGGCCTAACGACAGAGCGGCCACCCCAGAGGCCGCCCTTCAGTACTTACTGACAGGCAAATTCAAGGTCATGGGCTTTGGAGCCGTGCAGACCTGCATGCAAATTCTAGCCCTGTCACTTGCTGGCAGTGTCATTATATTGGGGAGTTCCTGTTGTGGTGCAGCAGAAATGAACTCGACTGGTGTCCATGAGGATGCAGGTTTGATCCCTGGCCGCACTCAGTGGGTTAAGGATCCTGCGTAGCTGTGAGCTGTGGTGTAGGTCGCAGACACAGCTCAGATCTGGTGTTGCTGTGCCTGTGGCGTAAGCTGGAAGCTGTAGCTCTGCTTCTGTGGTTCCCCTGGCCTGGGAACTTCCATAGGCCGCAGGTATGGCCCTAAAAAGCCAAACAACTCCCCCCCCCACGCCATGTACTGGAGTTCCCTTGTGGCGCAGTGGATTTGGATTAAGGATCTGGCATTGTCACTGCTGTGGCGTGGGTTTGGTCTCTGTCCCAGAAGCTTTCAGTCCTCAGGTATAGACAAAAAAAAGAAAAAAGAAAAAACATGTACTCAGCTAAATTAAATAATGCAAATAAATCACTTGGAGCAGTGCTTGGCACATAGTAAACACTAGAATTAAATAATGTCCGTATTCTTAACTTTATCATTACTGACTGGGGCGTCCGGAGACCTTGCTCATGGTCCTGGATCTTCCTCTCGCTGTGTGGCTTGAGGCAAGTTCCTTCGCACTCTGGGCCTGTTCCCCCTGTGCCATAGGAGAAATGAACCCGGACCCAATAACTTGTATCCATTTTTTTTGTGTGTGTGTTTTTAGGGCTGCACCCGCGGCGTATGGAGGTTCCCAAAAAGGGGTCCAATTGGAGCCACAGCTGCCAGCCTACACCACAGCCACAGCCACGCCAGATCTAAGAGCTGTGTCTGCGACCTACACCGCAGCTCACGGCAAAGCCAGATTCTTAATCCACTGAGTGAGGCCAGGGATCGAATCTGCATCCTCATGGATCCTAGTCGAATTGGTTTCTGCTGCGCTGTGATGGGAACTCTCGTTTCTGATTTCTTGACCTAGAGTCCAGTCTATTAACTTTTAAGCTTTTCACCCAGGCTGTGCCCCCACAGGGTCACAGATCCATTTTTTGGCTAAAATTACGGGCTGAGACAAGCAAAATGTGGGTCAGTCATCCCAACCACGTTTTCTCCTTTGGATTTATCCGTTATTGGGATCAAAAGGATCACATTTATTGTGGTGTCGTCCCAGCTCCAGACAAGCCCTCTGAAAACACTGACTTGAGTTGTTTCTGCTCGCGGAGTCTGTAAGCCGGAGTCTTGGGAGCTCAGCCGGGCATCACATCCGTGCCCTTCGGCTAATTCGGTTTCTGCTCCTAGAAACTGATCCCTTTGAGACCAGAATCCCAGGAATGGTGAAGCGCTGATGTTCACGTATCTTCGAAAGCGCACCATCCAGTTTCCCGCCCCAGCTATTCCTCTCCCGTGACGGGCCTGGTGTGTGACTGTCCAGCCGGAGTTGTGCACCTCTAGTGACAGATGCTCACCACCTCCTCGGGCAACCCTCTTACGAGAGTAACGGAGAATTTGCTCCTTATCTTGAGAAAGGTTAAGTGACACCCGCTTAACGAGCTGGGTCGTTTGGGGACAGGGGACTTCCCCCTTCTGTGCGTCAGTTTCTGCGTCTCTGCAGTGGGGATAAAAGTCCTTACACCCCCCCCCACCGGCCCCGGCTACTGTAACACCAGCAGAGCGAAGCCACCTCGTATTCTAGAAAGTGACGAAACTACGCAGGGCTTCCTGCTGACATCTAAGCCCTCAGGACACGTCTTCGCTCAGAGAGGCTGGGTCTGAGAGAGGCCTCTGGAGAGAGGCCCTGAGAAACCGACCACTGTCCCCTGGTCTGTCAGCCAGAGCTTTGTCCCAGAGCAGGGACTGTGCTTGGCGACTGGCTCTCTGGTACCAAGCTGGCCCCGGGCGCGGGGAAGGACGGCGTTCCCAGAGCTGCCACGCCGGGGCCTGGCTGTCCCCACGTAACACAGAGCAGCCACTTCCAAAGTAGAAACGGGGAAAATGCACCACCTACCAGGATTTTCTGGACTTCTTCGTTGTCACACTTGACGTGGTATTTCACCATGTCTTGGAAAATGTCCTTCCTGTTTTCGAGTTTGTTCATGGACTCGTGCGTGTCGGGGTTCAAGACGGACCAGCCGAGGAACTGAGCCAAAGACTGAAAGGAAAGACGGGGGGCAGTCGGAGGCCGGGCCTGCGGCCCCCCTCTCTGCTGTGAGCGGGGCTCGATCCGCTGCATGCGGCCTCCCGAGGGAGATGCTGTGAGAGACGGGGTCCGCGTGGGAAAAGCTCTCGCCCGCACGCGGCCTCGTGCTCACGCGCAGCAGTTCACACGAGCGGGATGCGGTGTGCGTGTGCGAGGACCCGGGCTGTCAGCGGACTCTGTGCTCTCTGCGCCATTTTGCTGTGAACCCGAAGCTTCTCGAAAAGATAACGCTTATTAATTTTTAAAAAGGGAGTAGAGATCTCTCTGAGCCCCGGGCACACACGCTGGGCGGGGACGGCGTCTGCCAGGCGCGCTGTGGTCCCTGCCCGCCCGGGGCAGCCGCACCGGGGCCCCGCCACGTGGCTCTGGAGGCCAAGTCCGGCCCGGAGCCGAGCTCGGATCCCCGCGCGGGGCCCCCTCGCAGACCGTACCTCCATGAGGGTCTCGTCCATTTCATCAAAGGGTTTCCCGTCTTTGCGGTTGTAAAACGTGGCCACCCCGACGATTTCCTCCTTCTTGTTCACGATTGGCATAGAAAGGACGTTTTTAATCATCCACCCAGACTCGTCCAGAGGCTCTTTCTGCAAGAGAAGAGCCAGCCTGAGTTTCCCCGGGGACCGGACCGAGGCCACGCTGATGGATTCCGCGCCGCGTCGCGGTCCCGCGTGGTGGACGGACTGGCACGAGGTTAGGCCTTGTTGGATTCCACGTGGTTCTAGTCGCCGGACGCGCGAGCGGGTTACCGGCCGGCGGGAGCTCGGGGGGCCGGACAGCGACTCGAGTGCTGGGATTTACCCGCGAGCAGCCCTGGGCGGAGGCGTCTCCCTTTCAGATACAGGCGCTAACTGGAGCGGCCCAGCCTAAAAGGGGCCTGTGGGTGATGCTTATAAATTAAATAAAAAATTTTTATTAAACTATAGTTGATTTACAGTTTCCTTCAATTTCTGCTGTACAGCAAAGTGACTCAGTCATAAATGTATATATACGTTCTCTATTTTTTTTTTGGTCTTTTTAGGGTCGCATCCTGGGCACATGGAGGTTCCCCGGCTAGGGGGTCTAACAGGAGCTGTAGCTGCCGGCCTACACCACAGCCACAGCAACGCGGGATCCGAGCCATGTCTGCGACCTACACCACCGCTCACGGCAACGGCGGATCCTTAACCCACTGAGCAAGGCCAGGGATCGGACCCGCACCCTCATGGGGTCATTGCTGCTCATAGTTAGGTTCGTTGCTGCCGAGCCACCGCAGGAACTCCCCATATTCCCTTTTTTTTTTTTGGTACTCTTTTCCATCATGTTCTGTCCCGAGAGGCTGAGTGTGGCCCCCGAGCTGCACAGCAGGACCTCTCTGCTTAGCCACTCTCAGTGTCACGGCCTGCCCCTACCAGGCCCCCCCGCAGGCAAACGCAGGTCTGCTCTCATGTCCGTGCTCCGTTCCTGGTTGTGGGAAGGCTCATTTGTGCCGTGGTTTAGATTTCCCCTGTAAAGCAGAGCTTGTGGGATTGAACCGAGCAAACAGATATAACCTACAGCCGTGGCTCTTGGCCTGCCCTTCGTGTTCCTCCCACTTGTCACTTGATCTCTGTGGGCCTCAACTTTCTCATCTGCAGATGGGGACAGCGGTTAGAATGTGTGCCTCCCGGGATAAACGGGAGACAGAGGTGAAATACCGTGGTCGGGCGTCAGGTGCCCTCCGTGAGTCGTTCTCCACCTGCCCAGGCTCCGTGGTGACCGCCTGAAGGAGGGATGGTGGAGCAGAGCTCTCTCCTCTTTCCCCACCGGTTCACTGAGTGTTTATCGAACGTTTTATAACGCGAAGGAATCTGCGCTGGAGGCTGGGAAGCCCAGGCAAGGAAAAGGCCCGGGGAGTGTCCCCTGGTTGCTCGCCACCTGGAAGGTAGCCCGGGCCGCCCTGCATGTGGGACTCCTCGGGGGCGGGGGACAGAAGGGGTCAGGGGCGCTCCTCGGAGAGTCTTCCAGCTTTTCGCAAGTTCCCAGACTGTGACGAGACGATAATTATTATTTAAGTTACGCTGAGCGCAGCGCCTGGTGGGAGGGGCACTCCAGCGGGATACAGACTATGGTCCAAAGGGCACAGGGCTGTTGTCAGGAAACAAGTTCAAGCCCTGCCTCCCCCCCAGCCCTGGGCCTCACCTTCCCGGCAGCCCGGCCCCCGGAGGCGGTGATGAGGATGCAGATTTTATTGAAAGTGAAACGGGAAAGCATGAACGACTGTTAAGTAGAGAAGTTACCTGATACAACCTATGTTTTAAAAAAAGGGAGTTCCCATTGTGACTCAGTGGGTTATGAACCCAACTGATATCCATGAGGATGTCGGTTCAATCCCCGGCCTCGCTCAGTGGGTTAAGGGTCTGGCGTTGCCGTGAGCTGTGGTGTAGGTCACAGAGGCGGCTCGGATCTGGCGTTGCTGTGGCTCTGACGTAGGCCGGCAGCTGCAGCTCCGATTAGAGCCCTAGCCTGGGAACCTCCATATGCCGTGTGTGCGGCCCTAAAAAGGGCAAAAAAAAAAAAAAAGAATTACTTAGGCTGCTTTGTGGAGAATGAGTTGGAGATGCAAGATAGGAATTTTTTTTTTTTTAAGGGCCGCACCCACGGCATATGGAGGTTCCCAGGCTAGGGATGGCATCGGAGCTACAGCTGCTGGCCTGCACCACAGCCACGGCCACGGCCACGCCAGATCGTTAACCCACTGAGCGAGGCCAGGGATCAAACCCACATCCTCATGGATACTAGTAGGACTCGTTTCCGCCGAACCGCGAGGGGAACACCGCAAGACAGGAATCTGAAAACACGATGGGATTTGATTTGTTCAAGTGGCTGAGCTGCCGTCAGCGGGTGACCCGGACGAAGACAGTTCCATCGTGGTTCTAGCCAGGTTGGCAGCTCAGCGACAGTTGGGGCTCGCCACGCTGATGCAGCCGGGATCACACAGCAGGATGTACAGTTTTAACCTCGGAAGTTTGTTTACTCTAAGGTTTTTCATAATGTTCTTTAAGGAGTCAAAAAAAAAAAATCCCCTGATTTTGCTGAGTCATTCTTCTTCCTTCTTAATTATTTCCTGGTAGCTCATGATTTTGTTTTTGGACACCTGGTGTGCTAAACTCAGCAAATATTGACAGGGCACCCTCGTGAGAATTTCCTCCTCCCCCCCCACCCCGCCTCGCCCCAGGCTCACTGCCTCCTCCAGTTCCCTCCCACCAGCCTCTCTCCTGAGTCCTTTCTCAGCCACCCAAACATAGTTGCTCGGACACGCGTTCCTTGATTCCCCTGATTAGGTCAGTGTCGCCGTGGGTTTCCTTCCTCTGCCGCTCCCCCCCCGCCCCCCC
>PVHT021183659.1:7201597-7322025 GCA_004024745.2 Catagonus wagneri
GTAGGTTGCAGACGTGACTCGGATCCCGCGTTGCTGTAGCTGTGGCGGAGGCCAACGGCTACAGCTCCTGTTAGACCCCTGGCCTGGGAACCTCCATATGCCGCGAGTGCAGCCATAAAAGGACAAAAAAGACCAAAAAAAAAAAAAAAGGCAAATAAACAAAATCCAATGAAATACTAAAGAGCAGCCCCTGATAATCCTAAGGAGACGGAAGCGACATCCAGCCAGGGGAAACGGAATAAGACCTCACAGAAGTCGCACCGCCTTTGAGGTTGCGGTGGAAGGCGGGGGGCTGGGTATGAGAGGGCAGCGTAGGCAAAGGTCCTGAGGCCGGCAGGCAAACTTGAAACCAGATGGAACCTTGGAACTGACCAAACTGACTCCGTCCCACTTCCAGGAGCACAGGACTTCTTTTTTCCTACTCACATTTTCGCTTTGTTGAGACTGCTTGCCAATAAAGTAGATGAATTCCAATGGATTCTAATCCTCTTTGGGGGGAAAAGGAACACATGGCTGAGGTGAAATAAAGACGGCTTACCTGGAATGCGAAAAAGTCCTCTGCAGGTGCGTTCATGATGTTGCAAATCTGAAAACCATGAAGAGGAGCAGCGTCACGGTCAGGCTTGAGTGGGTACCCACGCGGGCACCGGGCATGTGCTATGTTCAGAGACACCACGGCCTTGCCCCAAGGCATTCACTCTTTTCATTGCATAGGCATCCTCAAGATGGTTTTAAATTATTAACAGGCTACTGAACAGGAAAGCTACCTTATAAACATGGCTTTTTACCATTCGCTCCCTTCTGAGTCATTTCCAAGCTTTGGAAAACGTAAGGCTGTTACTTGTCGTCACTAATGTTTACATAGCATCTTGTTTTCTTGTCCCCTTTTATTCTTTGGTTATGAGCAGTTTTTAAAAATTAATATAAATAATGCTATTCGAAATGTCTTTGAATCAGTTACACTTGTTGGTGCTATCAGGAAGGAGCTTTTCCTTGTGGTACAGACTTCTTGAGAAATAAAAGATGCTGTAGTTTTTGTTGAACCAGCCCAGTTTACCCTTCCACACAGACGACACTTACCTGATGCCTTCAGAGCCCTGCCCCTGGGCCGCTGTGTACCGTTGCGTAGTGGGCGCACTGCACGAAGGCCTCAGGCTGAGGGATGACTGGGGAGTTGAAGTCCAGCCTGTTCTCGACTTGCACCTCCGTGGCCCTAGCCTTTCTCTTTGCATCCATCAAGAGGGGTGCCTTTTTCCAGCACTCGGGAAGGTACCGTGTGAGTTTGCGGTGACCCCGCCCCTCCCAGGGGACCCGACCTTCCCGTGGTCTCGGTGGGTGAGCTGTGCCTGCTCCTGTTCGAGGCTGCCCACCCACTGTCCCATGGCTCCGGCCTCTCCTGGGGCCAGTTCTGTCATTCGCTAGCTGGTGTTCTCCCCTGATCTCAGACTTTTCGGCAGGCCCCTCCCCCCTGGGTCAGGCTTGATCCCCTCCTGTCTTTAGAAACGGACCCCTCCTTGTCCCCAGCATGGTCTTTGGAGCAGCCATCCAGGCTTTCTCCTCCTCCTCCTGCATCCTCCGGTTTGTCGTCACCCACGCACACCTCCGGGGACCACACTGTGGTTTCCGCCTCCAAGAATACTCTCATCAGGTGACCTCACTGCCACAGCCGGCGGGCGTTTTCGGTTCTTATCCCATTGGACCGCTTCGAGTGCATTTGGCATACTCAGTCCTTGCTAAAACTTCCTGCTTCCTTGGTTTCCGTGATCCTGCGCTCTCCTGGATTTCCACACACCTCTTAACCCTTCTGCTGCTGCTGCTTCACACACGCTTCCTTTTCCACCTTTAAATGCTGGCATACCCCAGGATTCTACCCCGGTCCCTCTCACTCTCCCTGGTGACTCAGCCACATCGCGGTTTCAAGTACCGTCTGTTACTGGGGGCAAAGGACCAGCTCTCCTGTCACAGCGTCTCCACTGCAGTCAGCACCAATCTCTTTTTTTGTTGACCCAAATCTCCATCCCTCCTCTCCCTACACAGCATCAGAGCCATCGCCTCAGCTACTTGTCGGACACTCGCTCCCGACGAATCTGTGCTGTCGTGTCTGAAACTGACGGCAGCATCCCGCACCCAAAGCTGTCGGCAGCGCCCCGGTCAGTCCAGGAGGCTGGAACTGGCTTTGGCCCCTTTCTTCCTCCCTCTCTGCTCGCAGTCAGTCACAGGGCCGCTCAGCGCCGAATCTCAGATCCGGCCTTCCCTTTGCAGCCCAGCTCTGTCGGCCTCGAGAGCGACAAGTGAGCAAGCGTGTGTGCTGCCTGTCTGGCTGCAAGCGCTCCATGGCCCTTAGCAATCAAGAACGATTCCTTACTGGCTCCGCCTTTGTTGAAATGCTCATCATCTCGTTTGTAAGAACTCTTCTCGCTCTGTTTCCCATCCTCCTCATTTCAGATCTGTTTCTGGAGAGTTTTCAGAGTTATCTTTCTTTTTGTGTTGTTGTTTTTTTATTTGTTATTTTTGGCCACACTTGTGGCATGCAGAAGTCCCCGGGCCAGGGACAGAACCCGCACCAAGGCAGTGACCTGAGCCTAGCAGTGGCAACACCAGATCCTTTATCCACGGAACCACCGGGGAACTCCCAGAGGTAGCTTTCTAAGTGAAAATTCACTGTGACTGCCATCTCTTGCTTGAAAGCCCATCACCTATAGATCAAAGTCCCACGCCCTTGACCTGGCATCCCAGGCTGCTGCCATCTGGCGCAGGCCCCATCTCTTGCCATCTTCTGTCTCAACCCTGTTCCTGCTCCGGCAACTCTGAACTGCCCGCCTCCAGCCTGGGTGGCGTGCCCACGCTGCTTCCTCCGCCTGGAACCCTCCTTTCCTTCCACCACCTGCCTGAGCAGCACTCTGGACACAAAGGCCGCTTTAGACGACCCCTACTTAGAGTTGCTAGAACCTACCACGTACGGCTCTGTCATGGCCTTACCACGTTGTAGCATAACCTTCTCTTCCTAAAGATTTGAGTGTGGGCTCCCATTTGATCCTGAGCTTCAGAACAGAGACCAATTCGTCTTTGTTTCCCCAGAGCCAAGCACAACACCCGGCGCGTAGAAAGCGCCCAGTAAGGGAGCCCGCTGCAGCACAGCACACGTGCCCTGTGTGCCTGGGGAAGGCCATGGAGTGACAGGGCTCATGTAAGCGGTGATGTGCAGGTCACAGACGTGACCCTTCTCTCTGGGCCAGGGGACACTGTCCCTGTACCCTGGCCCCCGTTTCAGCTGCGCTGTGTGGCCGGGAGCCTGGCAGGGGTGGGGGTTAGGGGCGGTAACTCAGTCTCTGGGGCGGGGGGCTGGCCTGGTGGCCCCGCCAGTCGTGACTTTGTCCCTGACGTGTGTGTGGGTGTCCTTGACGTCTCTGTGCGTTTCCTGCTTCCTCAGGTGTCCGCTCGGCACCTCCCCCGTGGACCAACCATCAAGCGAACTGAGAACTGAGTGAGTCCGGCTTTTCGACGCACTTCCCATCGATTTTCCCACACTCTTGATCGGAAGTCCCTTCACTCCCCCACCTGATTCCAGCCCCCCTCCAGGCTGTGTTACTCACCAGGCCGTTTTGGGCGACGTACGTGGGGAGTCCGCTCACCAAAGCCCAGTGGTCGGGGGGTGGGTTCCTGTAAAAGCCAAAGGCCAGTGGTGACGTCAGATGCAGCGCGGGTCGGACTAAACTCTGGAAACTGGGTCCTACCCTCCCCTCCTCTCGGGTCCCTAGCACCACTCACCGTCCCCGACGAAGCCCAGAATCCTGGCAAAGCATCTTAACATCTAAGTTTAGACACTGAGGTATCAAAAAAAGTGATGTCAGTTTTATTGATTTCGCGCTGTGTGCCCACCTAAGAGACAAAATCCATTCGATGGATTGTTCGCGGCTGCCGAGCAAACACAGGACGCGGCCCTCCCTGCGCTCGCACTTGGGGGGCAAGAGCGTGACACCGCGTGGAGTTTGCGAATGCCAGCCACGCGAGTTCTGACCGCCTCCCGGGCACCAAGCTGAGTTCTTCGCGTATTTATTTGTCCCTCACAGCAACATTGTGATTTCTGGGTTTTTTTACTTGTTTGTTGTGAGAAAAAAAAAAAAACACGTGGAAGAATGCATGAAAAATCTCATCCGGTGTTGGGGCTGAGCACCCGGGAGGCCGCGGCCGAGTCAGGAAGCACCCGGTTGGTTCGCTGCACCCCTGACCTGGCCTGCCCTGGCGCTCTGCGCTCGCAGCCCCCCGGCCCCCGGAGGCAACCTTCGTTCCGAGCTGACGATTCTTGCTTTTCTGTGGGGTTCCGTCACCTGGTCCCCCGTACCCGGTTTCACTGTGTTTCAGCTTCGTTGAGGTGGACGCGTGCAGCGTCTCTGTGTTCGGCGTGGCTTCTTTTTCCTGTCGCTGTGATTCATTCATCTCGTGGACTGCCGGTTCTCCCCTAAAACCGTGCGGACGTAGGCACGCGGCGGCGGGCACACGTGCCCGGGGTCAGGGCTCGCGGACCGGTGGCGCTCCGACCTCCCGGCGCGGGCTCTGGGAGCAGGGCAGCCTTCGCCACGCGCTCGTGTCCTCAGCTTCACCAGCCGAGGCCGAAGTGTTTTCCCAGGTGGCCCTGCCAGCTGGCACTCCCGTCGGTGGTATTTCAAGTTTCCTTTGCTCTATGTCTCCGTCAGTACTTGGTATTTTCAGACATTTCTAACAAATTACTTTTGGAAGATTAAGGAAGTTCTCCTCGGAGTTCCCACTGTGGCACAGAGGGTTAAGAACCCGACCTCAATGGCTGGAGTCACTGCTGAAGCACAGGCCCGACCCCCAGCCTGGTTAAAGGATCTGGCGGGGCTGCAGCTGCAGCTCAGATTCAGTCCCTGGACAGGGAACTTCCATATGCCGCAGGTGCAAGCACCAAAAACCAGCCGACCAACAAACAAATGTGTGCAATAGGTACTTTTAAAAAAAGAAAATTCTCCTCTGTGGAGATAAATAGGCCGTGTTTCTCTTAATGTGGCAGACTGTGTTGACTGATCTATTTATTTATTTGTTTGTTTGTTTGTTTTTTACTTTTTAGGGTCGTATCTGCGGCATATGGAGGTTCCCAGGCTAGGGGTCGAATCGGAGCTGTGGCCACCAGCCTACACCACAGCTGCAGCCACGCAGGATCCGAGCTGCGTCTGCGACCTACATCACAGCTCACGGCAACGCCGGACCCTCAACCCACTGAGCGAGGCCAGGGATCGAACCCGCATCCTCATGGGTACTGGTTGGATTCATTTCGGCTGAGCCACGACGGGAACTCCTAGACTGATTTTTCTATTGCTAACTCTACATTCCTGGAATAAACCCAGTTCTATCCTAATGTGTAATCCTTTTAACTGTTATTTGGTAAAATTTTATTTAGAATATTTGCATCAGGAGTTCCTGTTGTGGCTTAGTGGGTTAAGAACCCAACTAGTATCCATGAGGTTGGGGGTTCGATCCTTGGCCTCACTCAGCGGGTTAAGGATCAACATTGCCGTGAGCTGTGGTGTAGATTGCAGACGCGGCTTGGATCTGGTGTTGATGTGGCTGTGGCGTAGGCCAATTTGACAGCTAGCCCGGGAACTTCCATCTGCCGCAGCTGCAGCCCTAAAAATAAAGAATATTTGCATCTAAGAGTTCACCGTGGCCTGGAGGGTTAAAGATCCAGCATTGTCACTGCTGTGGGTCAGGTTTGATTCCTGGTTCAGGAATCCTTGGCCCAGGAATTTTCCCACCATGAATGTGGCCAAAAAAATTTAAATTCGAATATTTGCATCTGTGTTCACAAGTGACCTTGGTCTGAATTTTCCTTTTCCATACAGCCCTTGTTGAGTTTTGGTATCAAGTTTAGCCACTTCTTTTCCTCTTCTCTTGGGTAATTTGGTTGCGTATTGCATGATTGCTTCCTTAAATATTTAGGAGCACTCACTCCTGAAAGTACCTGGGCCTAGAGTCCTTCCTGGGAAGGTTTGAATGTATTTTCTTGTTATAAGACTCTTGTGTTCTTCTTTGTCCCTCCCTCCCTTCCCTTTTTTTTTTCTTTTTGTGACCGTACCTGGGGCACATGGAAGTTCCCAGACTAGAGGTCCAGTCGGAGCTGCAGCTGCCGGCCTAGCCACAGCCACACGGGATCTGAGCCGCGTCTGCGACCTACACCACAGCTCACGGCAATGCCGGATCCTTAACCCACTGAGCGAGGCCAGGGATCAAACCCGTGTCCTCACGGACTCTGTGTTGGGTTCTTAACCCACTGAGCCACAGCAGGAACTCCTGTTTCTTCTTGATTTATATTTAGTAGGTTTTGTTTTTGCCAGAATTTTGCCTCTTTTATCTCGACTTAAAATAGTTTTGCATAGTACCCTCTTACGACCTTGTGAAGCTCTGTGTCACTGTAGTTACCCCTTTCCCCTCCTGATTCAGCTCATTTGATTTTCTAGTTTTCTTGCTCAGTCTTGCCAGAAATTCATCAATTTCATCTGTCCAAGGAAGCAGCTTTTGGCCTACATTATTTTGTTGGTATTTCGTTAATTTCTGGGCTCATCTTTGTTCTTTTGAAGGGGCTATTATCCTGCTTGTTTGTGGATTGTTTCTTGAGACGAAGTGATGGCCAGCTTCCGTCCAGCCCTGGCAAGCCACTCTCCGCCCTGCTCCCCCCGCCCCGGGGCGACGGCCTGGGTGCACTCCATCCCGGCGTGCCGGGCCTTCCGGCTTCCGGTTGAGTTTAAGCCAGTGGGGAGACCCGGCTGAAGCCAGAGCAAGGCAGAACCAGGTGATCTAGTTCCCCGGTTCCCGGGGAAAGGTGGCTCCGGGCTGTAATTCGCCCCTTTACCCAAGGGCAGCCTTCTCCCAAGGCGCCCTGTTCTTCGTGGCTCTCTTGCTGAGTTCTAGAAGTTCCCTTTGTGCCCGGAGTCCCGACAACAGCCTCACGACTCACATTTTCTCCTGTGATTTCCTTCGCTGTCCCCATGCCTCTTTAGTTCATCCTTTTGTCAATAAGGCGATTGTCCTAATTTGAATGTGACACCTGATATCTGTCAGGCCCCCGACTGATGCAGGTGGGTTCATAAAACGTTACTGTTTGATCTGTTATTTTTTTCTAATGTGAACTTGACCTTAAGCATGATTTCACTGCATAGCATAGGTTTTTGATATGTAAGATTTCCATTAGTTTCAGTTTAGAATACATAGTAATTTCCATCGATTTCTTCTTTTACCCGTGCCGTTTTTGTAGGTGTATTCCTTTATTTTCAGGAGAGTATTTCCTAGTTTCCAAGCATATGGAGATTTTTTTCTAATTAGCTTTTATATCGTTAGTTTCGAGCATATTTTCACTGTGACCAGAGGACGTCTGTGTATGATTTCAGTCACTTGCAACATACTGAGGTTTGCTTTATGGTCCATTTATGTCACCCGTAATCGTGAATGCGTATGTCAGCTTGAAAAGACGAGTGTTCTGTAGTTAGGGGGTGAGGTGCCAGGCTATATATATGTATATTTAAGTTTGTTCATTGTCTTTCTTATTCAAATATTCTCTATTCTGTTTGTTTCAGTCTATTCTTTCTATCAGTTAGCAAAAAGAAATTCGTCTCTATGTTCTTATATTTCCATCAGCTTTTGCTTTTGTCTTTGAGTCCACGTTATTAAGTGAATAGACATTTGTAAATTCTTGGTCTGTCAGGTGGATCGACCCCTTGTCATGAAAAAGTGGCCGTGCCTCTGCTCATGTACCTGGACACCCTTTCACCCGGTGGTGACCTGGTTACAGGGTTTTCTCCTGATTAGCCTGTGCGCGGCATAGCTTTTTTCATCCTTTTCCTTTCACCCTCTCTGCATTCTTATCTATTAGATAGGTCACTTGTAAACAGGATGTATTTCTTCACACGTGTCTCTGAACTCATCGGTTCTTAGAAGAACTGTTTCTCATGTTCCAAGAAAGATATCCTGCTGCCTGTTAAGCTGTAACAGCACCTTCTGAACTTGGGGTTTTTCCTTTGTGAATAGCGACAGAGCTTCTTTAGCGTTCAGATGTAGATTTTTATCACATGTCACACCTTTTCCCTGTCTTTTGGGCCATCCAAAGTAGCTTTTTCTTTCCGTATTGCATCCTAGCATCACCCCTTCAGGTTGTTACTTCTAGGAATTTCTGTCAGATTCAGGGTGGATGAGCCGCACTGATGAGTGTCATCAGAGGCTAGAATGACGTGATGCTTGGCAAGGCGGTGAGACGCCGCGGGAGCTGTGACCTGTGACAACTCAGAACACAGTGGGTTTGATAGGCCGGCACTTCGGGAGCAGCGGTTAGGAAGCGGCGTGGCTGCGGAGTGTGCGGCCGACAAGGACAGAGAGACAGAGAAAGCGGTGGGCTTGGGAGCAGAACGGTCTTCCTGCAACCAGGACGGAGCGGAGCGAACCCAGAAACTCAGGAACTTGAAGCAGTTTCTCAGCCCCGAGCAGTGGGCATGTCAGCGACGTGTTGGCCGCAATCGTCTGGCAGCGGTTGTGGCCGCTCTCCCCGCTCTGGACGGGTCAGGGTGACCTGCTCGAAGTCCCTTCGCTGGAACAGAGAGCCCTGGAAAGAGCCTGGGGCTGCGGTTCTCCCTCAGAGCCTGGTCTTGGCCTTGAGGAGTCTGCAGTTTGCTCAGGAGAGAGGAAAACCCTGGGGGTGGCCCTTGGCACCCAGGAAGGATTCCAGTAGTGACAAGGCAACTCAGTGGGTTTTGGGGGGTGTTCTGCTCACCAAACAAGTGCGAGCTTGTACTACAACCACCCTCGGCGATTCCAGTCTTAAAATGGGAGTTCCTGTCGTGACTCAATGGAAACGAATCTGACTGGCAACCAGGGGGACGCAGGTTCGATCCCTGGCCTCACTCAGTGGGTTAAGGATCCGGCATTGCCGTGAGCTGTGGTGTAGCTCGCAGATGCAGCTCGGATCCTGCCTTGCTGTGGCTGTGGTGTAGGCCGGCGGCTACAGCTCCGATTGGACCCCTAGCCTGGGAGCCTCCACATGCCGCGGGTGCGGCCCTAAGGTGATAAAGAAAAGGCCTAATCAGAGCCCATGGACTCATGCCCCAGAGGGGCCAGAACAGGCCACTTATAAACCCTGGACCTGAACTTGGACTCAGGCTGGGGACCGAGAAGCCAGCCTCACTTCCCCGGGGCGCGGTCCTTGCGCCCCTGACCGCACTGGCTCCTCGCCGCTCTCCCGCCCCCAGCCGCGTGTGTGGCCTTTTGGGTCCCGTTAGCGCTGATCGCAGAGCGCGTGTCCTAGGGACGTCGGCTGAGCGTCAGTGCACACGTTTTGAGGAGAAACTTACGGGATGACCTTGATGTCTTCCTTGCCGTGCAGGATGTAGTCGATGACCTTGTAGAAGTTGATCTCCTAGAGGCAAAGAGACGCGTTCAGAGTCGGAGCGGCCTGGGGAAGGGCTTTGCTCTTTACCGCGCCCCGAGCTTTGCCACAGGCACCAGCCCGACCCCTAGGGCGCGGTCCAGCCGCCCCCGGAGCGCCCTGCCCTCGCTGACCCTCGGGGTCCAGCGCGCTCCTCCTGGGGACCGGCTCACAGTGGCCAGCCCGGCGCCGGGATCTGGGGCGCAAAGAGAGGCCGCCCCGAGGGACCTGGGGGCTGAGTAAGGGAAGAAGGGAACGGCCGTTGCTGGGGTCGAGGGAGCGGCGGACGGAGGCCCCCGGCCGTTCAGAACCGTCGTCCGCCCAGCTGTCCTCCGTCCGGGCCAGCTCCGTGGTCACAGCGCCCTTTGTCCTTCACTCATCACTCAGCTGCCCTCTTTGCTGGGCCAGCTCTTCCAGCCTGGCCTTCCCGGGCTTCCCATCTCACTTCCCGCCTCCTCCGTCCCTCCGTCCTTGCACCATTGAAACTCCCATTCCCTGGGAGTTCCTGTTGCGGCTCAGCAGTAAAGAAACTGACTAGCATCCACGAGGATGCGGGTTTGATCCCTGGCCCTGCTCAGTGGATTAAGGATCCGGCGTTGCCGAGAGCTGTGGTGTAGGTCGCAGATGTGGCCTGGATCCCATGTGGCTGTGGCTGTGGCTGTGGCTGGCAGATACAGCTGCGATTCGACCCCCTAGCCTGGGAAACTTCACATGCTGTGGTTGTGGCCCTAAAGAGCAAAGACAAAATAAAAACCTCCCATTCTCTTATGTGTTGGCCGACGTGACTCCCTAAAGTGGCAATGGACCTGGGCAGGTGGCCCCTTTTCCTCAGCTCTCCAGGCAAAAGTCCGTTACTTCCTGGAAAATCTGAACACCCAGGTGTGACGGGCACAGGCTGGGAAGCATTTCACAGGTAGGGAAACTGAGACCCAGAGAGAGGAAAGGTCTCATTCCTGGACGGCTGCGCTCAGAGCGCTTTCCGCCCGCCACTGAAGGCCAATAGCTCACAGCGGTGCCTCGCTGTCTGCATCGTGCTCACCTAGGACGGGGCTCCTCACAGGGCGTCCCTGGACTGCAAGTGCGTTTGTTGATCTTCCGTGATGAGATAAAACCAGAAGCTGACAGTCAGTGTTTAGAAACGTGTGGCAATTTGACTGAGTCAAGTGTGTTTAAACTAGTAATAATTTGTGGTGGTTGTTGTTGTTGCTTTTTAGGGCCACACCCGTGGCATATGGTGGTTCCCAGCTTAGGGGTCCAGCTGGAGCTGCAGCTGCCGCAACGCAGACTCTGAGCCTTATCTGTGACCTACACCACAGCTCACAGCAACGCTGGATCCTTAACCCACTGAGTGAGGCCAGGGATCAAACCTACAACTTCATGGTTCCTCGTTGGATTCACTTCTGCTGCAGAAACGAATCTGACTAGGCACCATGAGGTTGTAGGTTTGATCCCTGGTTCCTTTAACACAGGTGTTTTGAGAAGGCCTGCCCTAGAGATCTAAATGTCGATACCTGGGCCCACCCAGGCCTCTTACTCAGAATTTCCCCAAAGAGAAATTCCTGGTCTAGTCAAGGTGTCTGGTTGACAGGCAGTCATGACCTGCAGGCTCCCGAGGGACCAAGAAGCTCAGCTCCTCAAAGCCCAGCCTTGGCAGCGGCTACGCTACCGAGGCCCTGGGAGCCACTCGGCTGGCGTCGCGGCCCCGGGCCCGGACGAGCTCCGTGCGGGGGGAGGCCCCCGAGGGGAGGCCGGGAGCGGGCGGAGCGCCGCGGTGCTGGGACTCAGGCCCAGCCTTGCTTCTGCTCTGTGCCCTCTCCGGGCCTCAGCTGCCCCAGCTGTAGTCGGCAGCTCTCCTCTGCTGCTGGGGGCAAGAGGCAGAAGCCTTTTCCCAAACGGAGCCTGGGCCCGAATCACACAGAGCAGGTGAGACGGATGCCACCCTCATGGAGGCGCCTGCCCCTCGCCCCCCGTCCCGGCCTCTCTGTCCCCACTCACCCCTGGTGGCCCCGTGGAGGCCACGGCTTCTGAAGATCACGGGGGAGCTGAAGAAACTGAGCTAGGAAGTCCCTAGAAGCCCCTGGAGCCCTGATGCTAAGCTTGCGGCTGGGTAGTTAGCAGAGCTCGTTGGCACGGGCAGCAGACAGCGGCAGCTCCAGGCGCCCGTGCACGTAGTCTTTGACCCGCTGATTCTCCGTGCGCTGATAAACCGCAGGAATCGATCCCCAGATGCGGGTAAAGCGCTGTGGTCCCCGTCTAGGGTCTCGGCCAGACGGCTTCAGAGAGCCTGGCGGCAGTGACGCCCACCCCGGGGGGTGGGAGGCGGCCTCGGTTCCTTGCCCACGGCGGAGGTTTCGCGTGACTTTGCAGACGGGTGGACCCAGGAGTCAGCAGGGCCAGTAAGGCGCCAGGTACAATCAGCAGCCTGTCGCGGTGCCGGCGCTGGCGCAGTGTGCGTGCTTATCCAGGAGTGGCCGGAGCCGTCGCAGACGGCCAGACCCTCACAGTGGCTGCCTCGGGGCGACCTGGGTTTCTGTTCTCTGGCCGTCAGTGTGGCGTGAGCTTCTCTCTGGGATCATGTGTTACTTTTCCAGTCAATATGAACAAATTGTGCTAAGAACATTTTTAAGCAGTGAAGTCGGAATTCCCATTATGGCTCAGCAGGCCAAGAACCCGACTAGCATCCATGAGGATGTGGGTTCGATCCCTGGCCTCGTTCAGTGGGTTAAGGATCCAGTGCTGTCACAAGCTACAGCGTAGGTCGCAGATGCAGCTCGGACCTGGCCTGGCTGTGGCTGTGGTGTAGGCCAGCAGCTGGAGCTCCAGTTCAACCCCTAGCCCGAGAACTTCCATATGCCGCGGGTGCGGACCTAAAAAGAAAAAATAAAATACACAGTGAGTCTGTACCCTGTACATGGTTCTAGAGGCAAAGGTGGCCGCATTCCCTGCTGGGACTTTGGGAGAGCCAAGTTTCCACCGCGGAGGGGAGCTGAGCTTCGTGCTGCAGGGCCATCCGTCCTCGGGCCAGGCTGTTTTGCTCTCCCAAGGGTGAAGTGTCCAGGCAAGCGGCTGGCTCGCTGGGCCTGGGAGGCCGCCCTACCCCGGGTCTCCACAGGCTCCTTTAGAAAGGTGCCTTTTTTTCTTTTTCTTTTTTTAACCCACAGGAGAATCACTGCTCTCACAGAAAGCAACAAGAGGGCCGGTGTGCTGTAGGTAAATAGAACTTTTTGCTCACATTGTAGCTCCGCCAAGTTGCTTTCAAGGCCACATTCATGCAGAAATGCGCAGGCCATGGAAAGTCAGACCCTCGCCGTCAATGAGCAGCTTTGTCACCTCGCACCCGAGCAGCTGGCCTGTAACACAGGGTCTTTGAAGGAGCCCGAACCAGCCGGGGCTGAATCATCATGCGTGGAAATATACCGGTTTTAAAAGAAGTGCTGGTTTTTGCTTTTTTTCCATGAAGCTTGCTTTGGTTTCTGTTTCATTCTTAAAACACGGCACAGACTCGGGTAATTTTTAAAGGGAGATGAACTGAGTTCTAGGTCTGGAGATTCGAGGATGTGAATGTTTCCAAATCCAGACAAAAGCTGTTATTTCTGATGTGGACGCGGCAGGTCAGGAGTGAGAGTGCTGTTTGAGGGGAGTGTTAAGAAGCATGCTCGCAGGGACCAGAGAGAAAAGCAGCCTGGCTTTGAATTTGTGCAAACAATTTGTCCCCTTCGAGCCTCCATCTCCTCGACCGCCAAGTGGGATTACGAGGCCACCTTCTCGTCAATGACGCTTGGCAGTCGGTGAGACTTGGCCCCGGTCCCCAGGGTTGTTGGAGGGCCCACGGGGGTCGGCGTGACCCGCTCCAGCTGCCCCGGCCCCGCTCGGCCGGCTTGACTGCATCCCCGCTTTGGAGAGCGAGGCTCGGCCCGGCGCCGAGGCCACGCCGCTCACAGGCGCAGCAGGGGCCTGAACGCGGGCTTTCTCCCCACAAGCTCACGCTCTTTGCAGAAGACCCACTTCGGGCCGGTCCTGTCCTGCCGTGTCCGGGCCCCAGTCAAGCCCGAGTGTGCTCCTCGTGTAACTGTGTCCTAAGCGCGGGGCCGCCTTGGCCGATGGGTTTGGTGCCAGCGCCGCGCAGGTGGGGTTATGTGACCTGCGGGCTCGCAACCCACTCATGCCCGCGTTCTGTGTCCACGGGCCGTGTCCATCACAGCCGACCTCTCATATTCTTGCCACGACCCAGCCCTTGCTGCCCGAGGCGGCCGAGCAGTCGGGGCAGAGGAGGGTTAACCTTGGGACGGCCAGGCACCTCCCTGAAACCAAAGCCGCTTGGACTGATCAGATGATGGGCCGGCGCTCGGCGAGAGAAAGCCCTGCTCAGTGTGCACTCTTGGAGACCGGGGGTCTTGAGAGTGAAGAACGCGGTGAGTTAGAGCCTGATGACTATTTCTTGGGCTGTCCTGAGGTTGGAGGTGACCTCCGGCCTCAGGGCTAGCTCAGAGAGCTGGCGATTAAAGTCGCCAAGGAAACTGAAGGCAGTTGAAACGGGTGGTGTCTGAAGTCTCTGGGGAGCTCTGTTCCAGTTCCTCAACTTCTAAATTCCCAGAAGAAACAAGTCCAGCTTTTGTGTGACTTCAGTGACAAGCCCAGTAGTGACATCTAGACTATGCACCAGTTCACATATTTTTAAAAGTCCAAAAGAAAAATGTAAAAACTCCCATGGCCAAACATCCTTATCTGATGGCTGGAATGAAGCTTCGGGCTACCAGCTCGTACATTCTCTACATTAGATTTTAAGGTGATTTACAGCCCTGCTTGTTGACAGATCTCCTGCTGCGTGAATCCCTGAGCTGGCTCTGCTCTTTCTGTAGTTCTCTCCTCATCTGTGGAACGAGAATATTTATTCCTCCTCGGTCAGTGCCACCGTGTTATTGTGAAACTCCAGAGAGGTTTGGGAATACTCGGTAAATCACAGGGCTTGGGCAATCGTGATGAATCACCCTCATTTCGAGGGACCCAACCCAACCCAGAGAAGATAAAGATAAAGTGCTAACGGAACGAAATGTCAGCAGGGCGTGCAGTGCCGAGTGTTCGCACTTCCTCAACACCTGCCCAGCTCGGACGGACGGCAGAGACCTACCCTCCCGTCGGGGGTCCTGGGGCCGGAGTAAGGCGGAGCCTCACCCATTAGCACGGGCCACACGTCAAAAAATTCCTAGGAATGAGAAAAACAGTAATTACCTGTCTTGAAAGGAGATCACAAATAGGAGATGAAGAAAACGAGACCCACCTGTCGGAGTCACCGCTCACTGAAATTTAGAAGATGGAAAGAGATTAGAGGGGCCCCTGGGTTCACTAGCATTAGCGGGTGTCCGTCACGCCTGCACTGCCGGAGGCATCAGTCCTCAGAACTGGGTCCGTCCGATCACAGGCAGGAAATGGGAGCCGTGTGGCAGCAGCCTCGTGCTCCCCGTGCTATGGGACCGAGAGGGACAGTGGGGCCTCCACGACCACAGAATTTACCTTAGGTACATGCTAAGCCTGCGATTGAAGTCTGAGCTCAGTGTTTCTTGCAGCATCATTTTTTCCTTTTTTTTCCCTTTTTCTAGGGCCACACCTGCGGCATATGGAGGTTCCCAGGCTGGGGGTCTAACAGGAGCTGTAGCTGCCGGCCTTCGCCACAGCCACAGCAACACGGGATCCGAGCCACGTCTGCAACCTACACCACAGCTCACTGCAACGCCGGATCCTTAACCCACTGAGCAAGGCCAGGGATCAAACCTGCAACCTTATGGTTTCTAGTCGGATTCATTAACCACTGAGCCACGATGGGAACGCCATTCTTGCAGCATCATTTATAGCAGTGAGAAATAAGAATAAAACCACCAGGAGGGGACTTATTTAATCAATTATTGTACGTCTAGTAACAATGATGTTATATGTGTACGTGGGATTTAAAAGATGTCTGTGATGGAGTTCCCGCTGTGGCTCAGTACGTTAAGAACCTGACTAGTATCCATGATGATGGATGATGTGGGTCCGATGCCTGGCCTTGCTCAGTGGGTTAAGGATCCAGCGTTGCCGTGAGCTGTGGTGTAGGTTGCAGTCGCGGCTCGGATCCTGTGTTGCTGTGGCTGTGGTGTAGGCCGGCAGCTGCGACCCCAATTCAACCCCTAGCCTGGGAACTTCCATATGCCTCGGGAGCAGCCCTAAAAAGACAAAAAAAAAAAAAGATGTCCGTGGTACTTTGATGAGTAAAAACTGTGAGGTGACAAAAATATATAGATCGTGTGACCCCAATATTTAACTATACTTAGATAATGCTCTCCAAGGAGTTCCCTGGTGGCCAGCAGTTAGAGACCCAGCACTGTCACAGCTGTGACTCGGGTCACTATGGTGGTGTGGGCTTGATCCCTGGCCTCGGAACTCCTGCTTGCTGCGGGCATGGCCAAAAAAAAGGAATTCAGAACACAGCATTAATACCCAGTTTTCTCCAGTGTGCTGCAATGAGAATGTACCTTATTTAGCAATCCTTCCATCATAAAATTTGCCGCTTTTGTAATCAAGAAGAAAGATTTTCCGAATGAGAAAGAAAGAAACAACGATGGTGCCACATGTGGGCAGGGAGACGCTGTCTGGGCTCCGACAGGAAAGGGTGACGCGCGTAAGGCCGGTGGCGAAGACAGGGCCCGGGAGAGGAGAGAAGGGCCCGCAGAGCCCTGCGTGGTCACGCGGCCCCAGGAGAAGAATCTGACGGGGACCCGCGCAGGTGCGTCCCCGCCGCGGCCGCCGCCCTGGTTTTCCTCCCGCACAGGCACCTGCACAGCTAGCGCTGGGCCGGACCTGGGCCCTCTCTGTTCGCTCATCTCTGGGTGTTTCGAGACCATTCGCTCTGCGCTGTTCCGGGCAGCATGCCAAGCCTCTCGACCTCTCTCTTGGGACGCGCTTGTGGCGGTGGTGTGCCGGCTCCGATGTCCACGCGGAGGGCAAGTCGAGGGAACTCACGAGAAATCCGGGTTCCCATCCTTGCCTTTCTGCAGCAAGGCGATGCCTCTGCAGCGAGCGATGCAGCCCTGGGTGAAAGCGAGGACGGGGTCGAAGCTGGGCTCCCGACAGGCTTGCTGCTGGCAGAGATGGGCAGGCCCTCGTCCGAGCCCCGGAGGCTTTGCTCTCTCTGGAGGAGATGATTGAGCCCCGGAGCGACTTCGGATAAACGTGGAGGGGGAGGGACCGAAACCGCGATCGAGGAGAACACGATGTCGGGACAGGCGTGGGGTCAAACACTGACTGCTCCAAGGAGAGGCAGGCGCTGTCCGCAAAGCGGTGGCTTGCTCACGCCTGCCTTCCTCTGGCTCAATCTCCCTCTCTCTCTCTTTTATTTCTAAATGGCCTCTTGGAGATATACTTCACACACGCAGGATTCAGCCAGGTTAGGTGTACCATTCAGTGGCTTTTATCGACTTCTTTCACGATGTCCATAGTTCAGGTAAGAGTTTAGCTCCCTGGGCTGGGGCGGGGCGGGGCTGATGAGGGGCGGTTCCACCGTGACTCCGGGAAGCCCAGCCCGCTTCTGATTGCTGGATTGTTCCATCTACTGGGGATGATTAAGTCAGAGTGTTCTCGCTCAGATGTGACTTTGCCTTCTGAGGGAAAGTTCAAACGAAACAAAGGGCAGAACACTGCAGCCCGGGGCTGGGTTCAGATCTTTTAAGGGGCAAACTGGGAACCTTAAAACGGGGTTTTTTGAATTCAAACACTGGGAAACTCTTTTGGTGCAGAAAAAAACAGTTCATTTGTATGAATCCATCGGCCACTTCCTGAAGGAGTGTCAAGGTGCTCGCTGCTGGATTTAGCGATGCCTGGCATAAGAGTCGATTCAAGTATTGTGGTCGGTCAAACCCATCCGTTGTCCTCTGGGCTCTTTTCTGTGTGTGGGTCATGAGCACGTTGTTAGATCGTATGAAAAATCACCCGCGTGTACCGGTTTGGAATTACGTTCACAGAGCATTAAGGAAAAAAGACTCTCACTTAGCCCAGCGGTTTTTTTTTTTTTTTTTTGTCTTTTTGCCTTTATGTAGAGCCACACCCGCGGCATATGGGGGTTCCCAGGCTAGGGGTCTAACAGGAGCTGTAGCTGCCGGCCTACGCCACAGCCACAGCAATGCGGGATCCGAGCCGCGTCTGCGACCTACACCACAGCTCACGGCAACGCCGGATCCTTAACCCACTGAGCAAGGCCAGGGACCGAACCCGCAACCTCATGGTTCTTAGTCGGATTCGTTAACCACTGAGCCACGAAGGGAACTCCCCAGCCCAGCGGTTTTTAAATGGTTCTTCAGCAGATCCTGATTTACTCTCGCATTTGGGAGCCTCTGGACCAGACCCGAGGTCCTTTCCAGCCCAGATTCTGTGACTGATTTATCCTTTCTACCAAATATTTGAAGGGCGTCCACGGGGCTAGGCGCCACCCGCACTGCAACAAAGCCTGCAAGATGAAGCCTGCACCTCGGGGCTTTGGGAGAAGCAATCACGTACCTGGCTAAGTCTGGAACTCTGTTCCAGGGGAGAAAGTGGGGAGCTCCAGGTGGAGAAGGGGCGAAGGCAGGCTTGGTTTGGGACAGGCTAGCTGAAGAAGGCAGCCGGGAGCTGCTTGCGTGTGTGCCTCCTTCGCCGGTGTGGCCCAGAGCGTGCCGAGGGAACAGATACAAGCACCTGCTACCACTGCAACTGCCTGGACGGCCCCGGGCTCGACACATCCTAGGAAGGGTTTCCACCCACATTTGAGTGCATTTCTTGAGAATTCCTGGAGCTGGCACCTTCCACCCCACGTGGAAACTTCATCTGCTCAGCACACCTTCTCTCACATGCCTTTTTCCCCAGCGGACTCGGGAAGGCACAGGTTAGGTTTATGCTCCAGATCGCCTTGTCCCCTTTGCAGGCCGGCACTCCTCTCCTCACCATGAGACCCTTTGCGCGCTCACCCACCTCCTCCCAGCCTCTCCGCTGTGCGCGTGAACCCGCGACCCAGGGCGGGGCTCCGGGGCTCTGCCTGCCCCACGTCTCGCGTGTGCGGGGAGTGTCTGCTCCTGAGGTTTCTCACCTTCTGCTTGGTCATGTCCAGGAGCCCCACGGAGTACCTGTCGCAGTTGAGGAAGGCTCGGACCGTGTACAGGGCTTTGTGGAACTGCCTCTCGATGTCCGTAAGCTCCTCGAAGACTTTGCTCCCGGACCACAGCAGTATCTGCAGAAACACAAGCGCGTTGTGTTTCTGAGGCCCAGAGCAGCAGCTCGCAGCGACCGAGGGACGGAATCATTGTTGGGGAGTGAGCCACTGGGCAGCTTCTGCTGGGTCTGGCCCTTTCCATCTCTTTTATCCCATAGGTTGTCCGTGAGAACGAGAACGCCGAGCACTGGCTCAGCACGCGTGCTGTGTGTGCATCAGCCCCTGTCACCGCGTCTGTTCAGGTGGGGACACTGAAGCTCGGAGAGGTTAGGTGACTTGGTCAGGAGCTTAGAGGTCTAGTAAATGGCTTAGCAGGGATTCGAATACAAACCTCCTGACCTGAGAGCGTGGGCAGGCGGTCGCACTGCCACCCAGCCTTACAAACGTCCATCCGCTACCCCAGTAACGCAGGGGCTGCCGGCGAAGCCTGGGGGACGGCTCTCAGGCACCCGTACTGCGTCTGCCTTGCCAGGTGACCCCCTCAACGCTTGGATGAAAGGACGGGTCCGGTTTAGGCCCTGGAGCCTCGCCCCTTACCTGGCCGCGCCGGGTCTCACAGTTATGCAGGTAACTCAGGTGGAACACTTTCATGATTATATTCGCAAAACTGAGGTACTTGACAAGGATCTGGAAAGCAATCAAACAGCATGAGGGGAACGGATGACGGGGAGCGTTCCACCTCCGGCCACGCGGACCGCCGGCAGGCCAGGTCTGAACACGTCCAGAGCTCCAGCCGCGGCCGTCTGAGCGGATACAGGTCGTGGCATCCTGACTCCGGACATGGTGCGTTAGGAGACTGCTGGGTTCCCAGAGCACGGAATGTCTGTGTTGACAGGGCTGCGGGCACGGGGACTTGCTCCTTATGGCACCCGCGTCCCCTGCCGTCGTTTCTGTCTGCGTCTGACTTGGTCATCACAGCCACTCCAGGGGCTGCTGCGGGTGTGACCCAGGAGAGGCTGTAAGGTGTCCCCGTTTTAGAAATACGAAAGCTGAGGTTCAGAGAGATTACGCAGTGTGTGCCCCAGTCAAACAGCTAGATGTTAGCAGAGCCAATTACCCCTACCTTCTTGGCTCAAAAGCCCAACGTCTGTCTTATTCTTTCTTTCTTTTTTTTTTTTTTTTTTTTTTTTTTTGGCCACAGCGTGCAGCAGCTTGATGTGGGATCCCAGTTCCTAGACCGGGGATTGAACCCAGGCTGCAGCGGTGAAAGCGCCCAGTCTCTTCACCACTAGCCCAGCAGGGAGCTCCCAGAGCCCAACACCTCAATGGGACCCTGCCCTGCCTCCCCCTGAGCCTCAGATTTCCGGCCCCTTTGTCTTGCAGATGGGGGAACCAAGGCCAGGCCACACAGGGAGGGTCAGAGGACTGGTGAGCTGGGAGAGCGTGCTAGCGTGGCCACCCCAGGGGTTTCTAGAGCATTCTTACCTCTTCATCTCTCTCGGTGAAGTGGGGCCCATCCGCCTTGTTCACAGCCATGATGACGGCCACCACGTCCTTGCCGTTCATTATGGGAGAAGCCAGGATGTTTCTGGTCTGGTACTCGGTGAGGCTGTCCACGAAGTCACAGAAATGCTCGTCCTGCGGGACGGCAGGGACGGGCCTGAGCGGGCAGGCGGGGGAAGGACCGGAGAGCGACAGAGCTCAGGCGCCCACTGCAGGTGTCGGGGAGGGGCCTGCTCTTCTCTTGTTGTCGAGACAACAGAGACAAGGCCGGCTGCCCCGCTTCAGCGGGGGCAAGGCAAGCAGAGGCGGTTTCTGCCCCGGAAGCCTCCGGAATTCGGTAGGAGAAAACCAACAATGAGCAAATGACAGCCAGCACAGGAGGGGCCCGGGGAGGGGCTGGGCTTGACCCTGCCCCGGAGAAGGGTTTGGAAGAGGCCCTTCGAGGCCGTCCCAGTTAAGCCCCAAAGAGGAACTTGAGCCAGGAAAGAGCTTAGCGTAGGAATCGCAGCGGCTGGCAGGTGTGTGCGTGCGCTCTGCCCGCGCCAGCTGCCTGGCCCTTCCGATAACCTACGAGGTGGCGGCGTCAGTGGTCCCTGTACGGTCCCTGTACGGAGGGGAACTGAAGCTCACAAGGCTGACGTTACTTGTGATTTGCGAGTGTATGTGAACCTGTCCTCAGCTCTGCCGCCTTCAGGAGAGGCTGCATAAGGCTAGACCTGAGTCCAGGTCACTGAGCCAAAGAATCTGCTACTCTTAGGAGTTCCCACTGAGGCTCAGTGGGTTATGAAGCCAAGTAGTATACACAAGGACGCGGGTTCGATCCCTGGCCTCGCTCAGTGGGTTAAGGGCCCAGCGTTGCCATGAGCTCTGGTGTGGGTCCCAGACACGGCTCGGATCCCACATTGCTGTGGCTGTGGTGTAGGCCGGTGGCTGCAACTCTGATTCGACCCCTGGCCTGGGAACCTCCCCGTATGCTGCGGGTGCAGCCTTGAAAAAAAAGACGTTGCTTTCAGCTTTTCTGCGATTCAGTTCTAGCATCACATGGCCAATGCAACAGCCATGCCCCCTCCACAGATCTTGCTGGAAGCCCCACTACGTGTCAGGCCTTGGCTAAGCACTGGGGTACAGGGAAGGCTCAGATTGGGGCCAGCACCCAGGTAAATCAGTGACAGTGAGAGAGGGCCTGGGGGCTGGCTGGAAGCCGTGGAGCCGCGGAGCGCACCCCACAGCCCACCTCCAGGGCCAGCTTGGAGGCCAGTGAAGGGCGGTGCAGTCTGGGTGGTCGCAGAGGGGAGACAGAGCCTGCATTGTTGTCTTAGGTCCGAAAGAAGCTGTCTTTCTCTTTCCTGGCGGTGCTAAGAGTTTCCTGATGGTCGGGATTGCTTGGGCCACAAGCCAGCCCAGGCAGGCACAGTTGGTGCTGTTTTGAGAAGGGAGACGGGCCGCAGGCGGCCCGGGCACGGGGCTTCGCTGGAGGTGGCTGTGCGGACTCTCCACCCAGTTTAGAAGCTCGGAGCGCGGGGCTCCGACCCGGGGGTTTCTGCCCGTCGTGGAGAGTGGGCGTGAATAAATGGGCCCCAGTACCGCCTCACAGCAGTTGAAGGCTAAAGGGATTAAGAAAAGCCTCTGACGCTCCACTCAAATTCCTGTTGGAGCATTAAGCAAACTCCTTCAAGAGGCATTAGCTGCAAGGCTTTTCCTTGTCCTCTCGAAGGACACTGAATGTAGGTCTGGGGGGGGCTGGTGGGTTGTGTCTGGTGAAGGCGGTCCAGTGTCGAGTGCTCACTTCCGCTGCGGAAAAGCAGTATTTCGACCTCACCTGCCTCTGGGCAGATGTTGCCAAATCCGCCGGAACTCTGTCTCCCACCGGGTGCTCAGCCCCGGGACTTTCTCACAGCACAGCTCCCAGTTTGCAGAACCATTGTCGCCCACATATTTGCAGCATATAAAGTGTCCCAGACAGCCGCGCCCTAGCCCCTCAGACTGTCTGAGGCCGAAGGGCTTTAGAAGTCACTTAGCGTAAACTCTTCACTTGAAAGCCCAGGCGGAATTCCCGCTGTGGCGCAACAGGATCGGCAGCGACCCTGCAGGGCAGGTTCAATCCCCACCCCGGGACTTAGGTAGCCGCTGCGGCCGGGATCTGATCCCCGGCCCAGGGACTCCCTAGGCAAAGCCCAGGAATCGGATGCGCCCTAGGCAGAGCCCAACAGGGTGCCTTCGGATGTGTGCCGGGCCCTGGCCTCCTCCTGCGCCATGGCCCTGAGCGCCCCGCGCAGCGTCTGTCCGGCTGGGGCAGGCGGACAGGCCGCGAGTCCGCAGCTGCTGCGAAGGGGCCGAACTGGGGGGGGTGCTCTAGAAAGTGCTGGGAGGGACGGCAGGCTGACGCCCCCGCGGGCAGGCGGGCGGGGTGGGGAGGCTTCTCCGAGGGGCGACGCCGAGGGCCGGGGGTCAGAGGAGCAGGCAGGTGAGGTGGATTCCGAGCAGGGAGCACAGAGACTACAGGGCAGGGGGCCGCAGGCACTGGCTGATCCGAAAGACAGGAGGGCAGGGAGGCCCAGGAGGTGGGCAGAGGCCGGGGGGAGCTCGGACTTCACTGCGTAGAATGCAAGACTGCTGCTCCTTCCCAGAGTCCCCAGCCCCTCTTCTCAGACATGCTCAAGGCCAGGTTCCACCGTGTACCACGAGGAGAGCCACTCTGGTGAATCCTCCCGACGTGCTGGGCCCAGGGCCAGACAGGCCGCTGACTCGCTCCCCTGCCCGGGGACACGCAGCTCCCCGTTCCCTGAGGGACAGTCCTCTCGCTGATGAGCAGCGCTGCCAACCCCGTTCATGCCTGGGCTTGGTCGCGGGTGCCCTGAGCGCTGCGTCGTCGACTGGTTCATTTGTGTTTCCTGAGCGCGGGCTTTGCGAGAGGCATTGGGTGTGCCAGGAAGGTGGCCTTGCCCCACCGGCTTGTCACTGTATGGCAGGAACTGCCTGTAAGAAGTCGCAACTCAAAGTGCAGCGGCACGGACGCCCCCACGGGATGGGGGCGGAGGTCCTGGGCTCAAGGTGGGGCTCTGCTCCCTGAGTGGCTGCCGGAGTCGGTCGGGGCATTGTCAGCAGCGGAGGGCTCTGATCTGGTAAAGCAGACAGCGGGGGCCGGCCCTCCTGGAGGGTCCCTCCTGGGCTGCATGCCGGGCTCAAGTCCCACGGGGCGGCAGGCGGCAGGTGTAAGCGTCTCGGGGCCCGTCTTCTGAAGTGGGATTGGGAGCGTCTAGAAGGAAAGCTCACTCTTCTCCGTGGCTCTCCCCCCACACGCACCACGCTTCTCAAACCACATGTGCGGGTGTTTTTTCCCACACCGACCTGTTCTCGGACCCCAGCGGGCTGTCCGCCAATTCAGTCCAGTTCCGACTCCGTCTGCCTGGAGAGTCAGCACCTACAGGCTAAGGGATCAGTGCCACGCGACTGCCCCCACGTCGGGTGCCGATCCCAAGCCCCAAGTCGCCGTCTAGACCTCCGGCTGACGGACTATAGATTGAAGAGCCCACGACCTCCTCCTTGGGTTCGATGGTTTGCTGGGACAGCTCATACATCCCCAGAAGTGTTTGCGTTTCAGGTTTATTTTATAATAGGTGTTGCGGGAAAGCACGTAGGTGAAGGTCCGATGAAGAGACACACAAGGTGAGACCCAGAAATGTTCCCAGTGCAGGAGCCTCCGTCCCACTGGACTGGGGCACCCCCTTCCCAGCAGGTGCGTGTGCTCCCCAGCCCGGAAGCTCCCTGAACCCTGTACGCTTAGGGATTTTTATGGAGGTTCCATCACCAGGGCGTGATCGGTCATTAACTCCGTTTCCAGCCCCTCTCCCCGCCTCAGAGGGCGGCGGTGCGGCGGGGCCACGAGTTCTAAGTATGCAAACAAGGCTTCATTTTTCGGTGATCAGCCCCCATCCAGGGGCCCAGCAAGAGCCCCTCGTTAGAACAAAAGACTGTCTGCCACCCAGGAGGTCCCAAGGGACTTAGAAGCTCTGTGTCAGATGCCTCTGCGCCCAGGACCTTACAAGCAGGACGAAGACCAAATACATATTTCCTTCTATGAATCACAATAGGTGGAACTCTGGGGTTCCTGTCGTGGCTCAATGGTTAACGAATCCTACTAGGAACCATGAGGTTGCGAGTTCAATCCCTGGCCTTGCTCAGTGGGTTAAGGATCCCGCGTTGCCGTGAGCTGTGGTGTAGGCTGCAGACGTGGCTCGGATCCGCGTTGCTCTGGCTGTGGCGAAGGCCGGCAGCTACAGCTCCTGTTAGAGCCCTAGCCTGGGAACCTCCATATGCCGCGGGTGTGGCGCTAGAAAAAGGCAAAAAGACAACAACAAAAAAGCCCCCAATAGTCCCCCCCCCCAAGAGCCATCGTTTCTTCATTCACTCGGTCGCCTATAATGAGCACCAGCTCTGCCGTGGGCACTGGACTAGGTCTGGAGACAGAGGCAGAGAGCAGGGACAGGAGCAGACAAGCTTCCCGGCCTGGGGACCCTAAGGAGAAAGGATAAGAATCCACAGACAAAAACTGAGAGACAAGAAGGCCTGTCAGGTTTAGCAGATAAACGCAGCCTGACTAGTTAAACGCGAATTTCAGATATATAAATAATTGTTTAATGTAAGTAAGTCCTCAGTATTATGTGGGGCCTATGCTAGAATGAGCCCGACAGGCTTTTGTAGTTTTGTTTGTTTGGGTTTTTTTTTTTTTTCATTTTTGTAGTGTAAATGCATGACTTCAGCTTTGTGGGCTCAGGCACCCACTTCAAAGGTGTGTCTGTGTCAGCTGAGCAGGTGCCGGGCCCCGAGCAGGATGGACAGCTTGGCTGCTCCGCCCTTGTTTGGAAGATCTTGGCTGATTTTGATAAGGGGTCACTTGGGCCACTTGGTGGCTTTTTGTTTTTGTTTTGTTCTGTGTTTTGTTTTTCCATGATCTAAAATCCTACTCTCCTGTTCCAAATTCAGCCATGAAGAGTGAGCCCGTGACACCCCAGGAAAAGCCCTAAGATGAGTCTGCTCTCCCCGTCTTTTCCTGGGACCTCCGTCTGGTGCCCCAGGGGTGTTCTGTCTTCTCCAGGTCTTAACAGGAACGAACCTTTATTTTTTCAAAGTTTCCTGACGGCTAGTGCTGACAGATAGCTGACGTCCACAATGAGAAGCACAAGGGCTGGTCCAACCACAGCACTGACGCCTAACAAACTGAGATGCACGCCCAGCACACACTGAAACACTAGCCTTTGCTTATCCAAAATGCAGACTTCACTGGGCCTCTGTTATTTCATCCAGCAGCCCTAATGACGAGTCCCCGTAAGGAGATCCCAAGGATCAATAGGGGTTTCTGGAATGTGCGGAGAAGCGTGACAGTCCTGGGAAATGCCATTCACGGTTTCACATTTTAATGAATGAATTAATTTTTTTTTTTTTTTAGGGCCGCACCTGTGGCACACTGAGGTTCCCAGGCTAGGGGTCGAATCGGAGCCACAGCTGCTGGCCTACACCACAGCCACAGCAACGCCAGATCCGAGCCGCATCTGCGACCTACACCACAGCTCACAGCAACACTGGGTCCTTAGCCCACCGAGCGAGGCCAGGAATCGAACGTGTGTCCTCATGGATCCTAGTCGGGTTCGTTACCGCTGCGCCGCGACAGGGACTCCCTGGCTTCACGTTTTTAAAATGCAGTGATGGTGACTATTTCCCAGACTTTCGGACGTGCTGAAGGCTGAGAGGATCAGTGGTTCCGAGACAGCTCCGGGCCGGCCACGGCATGTGCCCTCTCCGTCTCCATCCACCCCGCTGGCTAAAGGCCCCAGAAAAGCATCGTGTCCCCAGAGCAGCACAGGCTGACCTGGGCTGTCTTCTTTCCAGGCCCGAGGCACCCACTGGGTGGGGTGGGGGTGGGGTGCCTGGCTCCAGAGCGCCCTGGGAGTCCCGGCCAGCGCCTCCAGAGTGAACCCGGGGGTCGAGCCGGAACGCCAGGCTGCCCCTTAGCCCAGGAGCCCAGCAAACTCAGGGACATTTCAGAGCCAGAGATTTTTCTAAATCCCCACCCCCTCCCCACCAGGCTCCGGAGAAGCTGTCGGCGCCTCTGTGCTCTGTTTTGCCCACGAATAGAACCTGGACCGAAAGCTGCAGAGGGCAAGGCTGCATTCCTCCTCAGGCCCCACACACGCCAGGTCCAGCCTCCGCCCTTAGAAGAAATAGCTCCTAAGAGCCACAGCAAGAGAGAAACGGTAACGCCAGGGAGCTGCCGGGCGGAGCCACTGCGGAGGGCCGGGAACCCCGCTGGACCTGGACGGGAGAGGACAGCCTCACTCAGTCCTAGAGCAGCTGGAGAGAAGCTGGGAGCCCTTCCTCTGGCTTACGAATCAGCAAGTGAGCGCAGCAGGCTCACCCTCGGCCAAAGCTTTGTTGCTCGAAAGGGCCCGGGTCGTGGTTCCCAGCCAGATCCGGGCTCGCAGCCCAGCGTCTGACCTCTCTGCCGTAGGGTTTGCAAAGAGCTCCGCAAACTGCACCTAGTTTAAGTTTTATAGACAAGGAGGAGGCATGGAACAGCAGGGCGGCCCTGCCCCTTTCTCTCTGTGTGACTCTGAACGGGTTACCGAACCCGTCTGGGTCTCAGCTTCATTGGCTGTAAATCCGGGTTGACGAGGGTTATGTCCTAAGGCTGAGAACCCGTGCTGGTGACAGTTCAAGTGTAGACAGAGCTGGAGGGAGAAGAGATCCCACTCTGTTCGGACGGGTCCCCAGAGCCATTTCTGACCCCCTGGATCCAAGAAGAGATGAGCCCCAAGGCGATCGAGCCGCCCTGCTGTCACAGGCAGGCCTTAAGGGGCTTATCGCGTTACTGCTTGACAGGCAAGTTGTTTTGCCGAGTGATTAACAAGCTCCTGCCTCCTGCCAGATGTTTGCTGGGCCCCGGGTCCTGCGAGAACATGGACAATAGGGCAGGCCTGCGGGCTGGCTGGGCGCATCGTGATAGAAGGTGTTACCAAGGGGGCCCCCTGGGAGGGCCTCCTTGAGGCAGCGAGCTGGCAGCCGACACCTGCAGGGTGGGGAGGAGCTGACCCCGGCAGGGGGCTGCGGGCAGAAATGCCTTCGGTGATTTGCTCTAGGCCGTCAGAGTCTTGGCAGAGCTGCCGGGCGGATCCCACGGAAGCCTGGACTCTTAGAAGACAGCGCTGAGAGCTGAACCTCTGCGTTACGGGACAGACGGCCACCACGCGACCCGGCGCAGGGCACGGAGGAGAGCACAGCGTGACCTCTGTGACATCCCCGCCGGAAATGCGTGGCCTCATCGCGGAGACACGTCCCACAGGCCCACACGGAGGGACGTTTGCGCAGCACGGCTGGCCTGCGTCCTTCCAAAATGCCGGTGTCGTGGAAGACAAGGCTGAGAGGCTGTTTCCGACCCGAGGGGACTAAAGAGGCAGCGCTAGCGGGGCGTCGCCGAGACGCCGGGCAGGAACCGAGTGCCGACTGTCTCGAGATACTGGCGTTATTTCTGTGTCGCGGTTCCTGAACTGGATCACTGCTCTGGGTGAGGAGAGACACCCTCGTGCCGGGAGTGCACGGCAGGTGCTGGGGTTAAAGGACACGTCGTCTGCGTTGGGCTCCCAGATGGGTCAGAAAAAGTGGAGACATAAAGCAAACTTGGGAACAGGTGGCAGATCTGGATGAAAGGTGTACCTTTCTCTGTGCTATTTATTGTCACTATTTTCCTTCCCGGCCACCCTGTGGCACGTGAGGTCCCTGGGCCAGGGATCCGATCCACGCCACAGCCGTGATCTGCGCCACTGCTGCGGCGATGCCGGACCCACCGCACCCGGCCGGGGATCGAACCTGCAACCTGGTGGTGCAGAGACGCCACCAACCCCGTTGCACCGCAGCGGGAACTCCTGTACTATTTTTAAACTCTTCTAAGTTTCGTATTTTTCCTTTCAAAATACAGTTATCGATGAACAAGTAAACAAAGAAAACCACCGAGCCGTCACCAGCGCGGCTTGGTACCCGGCAGCTCCCCATCCCACCCGTACCCCAGAACCCCCCGAGCCATGCCTCCCCGCCCCCCCTCGGGGGACAGGCTACCTCCTCTGCGTTGGGCACGTTGACCATCTTTTTAGAGAGCGCGACGTGGCCCACCACGCCCATGTCCAGAGGGAACACGATCTCGGAGTCGGGCGCCACCAGGCAGTCCTCCAGGACTGCGTCCTTGTGCACGTTGAAGAGGCGGGTGGCCAGCTCGGCGATGCCGTTTCGGGCCCGGTACATGAACAGGCTCATGCGGTCCGCGTGCAGGAGGAAGCTCAGCTTTTTCATGACGTTGAAGATGCATTTCTCGGCCTGCAGGTTCTCCTGCAGGTCCCGCAGGAGGTCGAAGATGATTTCGCTCTCCTCCACGCTGCTCAGCGGGTGGTAGTGGCTCCAGTCCACGGCTGCCTCCTTGGCCCCCAGGAGCTCTGCAATGACCTTGGCCCGGTAGCGGAGGTCGTAGTACTGTTTGGCAAAGCCGACGTGCGAGTCCAGGAATTTCTCCACCTCCTCCGCTGTCACTTCACCCATGGCTGGCAATGCCACCACCTGCTTGCGTGGGGGGGGGCGGGTGCTGGCCTTTTTTGGGGGCCGGGGGGGAGGCGGCAAAACCGAGTTCGACCCCAAGCTCGGCTTCTCTGGGGCTTCTCTGTGAATCTCACCGGTGTGGCCGCAGAGAAGGAGCGAGCTTGGGGATTAAGTCATTAATATTTCCCCAGAACAAGGATTATGAGCATCAGCGTGTTCCAGATGCTTCTGGGCCCCAGATGGGGGGTGGAGGGAGAGTTCTCTCTTCACCTTGGTCCACTGACAGAAGAGGTTTCTGCCCAGAGCAGGAGGTGGGCTCAACTCAAAGAAAGGACCGGAGGGGAGGCAGGGGCCTGGCAGCACAGGACGTCCTCGTACTGCAGACGTTTAGTGTCAGCGCTTGATACGGACGCATCCACTTACCGTGGAGGGAGATGCATTTGGCTTTTTCGGATAATCAGAAGCTCCAGCAACTGCGTGGGCTAGAGCAGAGAGGCACTGTGCAACCCCCTCCCGTCCCACGGCCCTCACCCCACTCTGCTGGAGCCTCTTCCCCCGGGTCTACCGAATGCAGGGCTCCACTCTGCAAGCTCATCACCGCTCCGCCTGCTTCCGTCGTGGACGCTGTGGCTCGGGCACTTACCGGCGCCGATGTCACGGTCTCGGCATCACCATCTCTGCTTTATTTCATTTGTGTTTCTGTAGTGGCCGCACCCAGGCTATGGACGTGCTCAGGTGAGGGGTTGAATCAGAGCTGCCGCGCCAGCCTCCATACGCCGCAGCCACAGCGACACGGGATCCCAGCCGCCTCTGTGATCTACGCCACAGCTTGCAGCAGCCCTGGATCCTTGACCCACTGGGCGAGGCCGAGGATCGAACCCTCATCCTTATGGATACTAGTTAGGTTCTTAACCCGCTAGGCTGCAATGGGAACTCCTCTCTCAGTTTTGGATTTCGGTGGTTGTCTGATTTCAGAATGCAGAGGAACGTCACAAAAGCAAGCTATCTTAGTTTTTCTTTTATTGCAAAATACATGTTTATGGTCAAAAATACACAAAGACCGTTAAAGTCACCCATAGTCCTGCCACTCAGAGGTAACCTGTAGTTAGCATTTTCATTTCCATCCTTTCGGTAGAGGCTTGACTCTCATCTGTTTTCCTTCTGTCCCCTGGTCTTTGCTTCGGCCCCTTAAGGGGCTTTTTCGGGCTGCAGCCGGCACCTTCTTGTGTGATGCGTCAGCAGGTGCTCACGACCACGTGGGTGTCATCTGCTCTGTCGTATGCTCGGGGTCTTCCTTCGAGTCACCGTCCACCTGCCGCGGCAGGAGGAGCACAAGCCTTTACTTCTGGACGAAATACCCTTCAGTGGCTGTGGCTCCAGCGGCTGGAGCCTGGCGTGTCTGTGTGGCAATAAACACTGTGGAATGCAGGATCATGGACTGTGGCTGGCACTTTGAACTTGTAAATGAACTTTAATGGGAAGTAGATAACTTCTTTTATTGTAGAGCGTGATACATTCCTGGGGGGCTGTGCCCGTCCAGCACCGTGCACGCCGGTGACCCCGATCTAGCCAGGCACGCAGCAGCTCTTCCAAACACGCCCACCGGGACCCTGTGGTCCCTTGGTTGGAAATGGGTTCCCCAGCTTCTGAGCGCCAGGGTTTCAGCCCAGGCTTGGCACCCCTAGTTGTCTTATCTCAGGCGCCCCCTCCCCGAGTCCTGCCTGTCATGTCACCCATTTATGTCCTCAGTTACTATGCAAGTGTATGTGACTGGCTTTGCTTCCTGGTCTGGGCCGTGTCTTCCCCCCACGTGAGCTCCAGTGAGCGCGGGCACCTGTGGGGACTGACGTCCCAGGCTTTGCAGAGCTGCCTGGCACACCCTGGGGCTCAGGGACTTTTTTAAAACTATGTCTTCGATGGTTCATCGTCTGTGCCGCCTTGACTGGGCTGGGAGATGCTCAGATGGCTGGTGAAACGTGACTTCTGGCTTTGTGGATGGTGTCTACAGAAGAGATTAGACTGAGTGATGAGGTTTGCCGGCGCCGGCACGGAGGGCGTCCCCCAGCCACTGGGGGGCTGAGTAGAACCCGAAGGTGGGGGAAGGGCGGACTGGCCTCCTCTGGGGCGGGACCCCCTCTTCTCCTGCCCTTGGACGTCGGTTCTCCCGGTTCTGGCGCTCGGATCGTGCCTTAGACTCAGACTGAACGATGCCACTGGTTTGGCGGTTCTGCCGCTGGCAGACGGCAGAGCGTGGAACTCCTCAGCCCGCGCCCGCGTGAGCCGCAGTCCGGAGAACCCGACACAGACTCCTAAACAGACTGGATTAAAATCTCACAAGTACAGGAAGACACAAAGGGAAAAACTGAAATCAAACGCAATCCCAGATCTTATCACTGCCGATATTTGCGGTTTATTTCAAAGCGTGGAGAACATGTCTGTCCGGGTCGTAGGTGTATGTTCTCAGCCTTGGCACTGGTGACATTTGGGGCCCAGCAGTTCTTGGTCGTAGGGTCGTCCTGTGTGTTTGGGACATTTAGCAGCGTCCTGGCCTCGTCCACTAGGTGCAGGCACACTCCCCTCAGGTGGTGATGGCCAAGATGTCTTCAGACACTCCCAATGTCCCGCGGGGTCAAATCACTCGTCTTGGCGACTCGGTTAGGTTAGATATTTATGTTGTTTCTAATTTTCTAGTACAGTAAATAACATTGTAATCGACACCCTTACGCCTCTTAGCGAAAGTCCCCGAAGTGAAACCTCAGGTCCGAAGGGCTTGCAGGCGCGCAGAGCTGCGTGCGGATAATGCCGCTGACGTCGCCAAGTCTCTGCTCAGCCCCCCGCTCAAAACTTAAGCCGTCTTCCTAACCCAGCACTAACAGCACTCCAGAATCTGGGCCCACCACTCCCTCTTACTTTGTTTTGCAGAATTTCTCTACACGCACTGCGGCTCTAGCCCACTGCTTTTCAGTCTTTCTGGCTCCTCCCGCCTCTTCCTTCTTGCCCGGTGCTGCCTGCCCCCCTCCCCAGCTCAGACGCTTTCCCTCCGCGGACTCCCAGACGACCCGCTGGACTCCTTTCCTACTGGGAACCCCAGACTGTTGGTTTGCTTCCATCTTTATGGGAGTTTCTACCTTCTAGGCTGTGTTATTTCTGTATGTTTGTACTCTGATCAAACTCAAGCTCTTGGAAGATCAGAGTAAAACTTCCCCCTTTAAAAATCTCGAAAAAGAGGAGTTCCCATCATGGTGCAGTGACAGTGAGCCCAACTAGTGTCCACGAGGACGCGGGTTCGATCCCTGGCCTCGCTCAGTGGGTTAAGGATCCGGCGTTGCCGTGAGCTGTGGTGTAGGTCGCAGACGCGGCCTGGATCCCGCGTTGCTGTGGCTGTGGTGTAGGCCGGCAGCTACAGCTCCTGTTAGACCCCTAGCCTGGGAATCTCCGTATGCCGCGCGTGCGGCTCTAAAAAGACATAAATAAATAAGTAAAATAAATAAATAAATAAATAAAATCTCCAAAAAAAAAAAAAAAAAGCCCTCCCCAGCTCCTCTGTTTGGGAATAAAAGCAACTGTTTTGCAGGAAATCTGCTTATAGCTCCTTTGTCAATACGCCAGAATGAGGCAGTCATCAAACCTGTTTCAAAACAAACAAACAAAACTCCTACCCAGTTGTTGGGGAGATGCGGACAAGCCTCCGGTATTGGCAACAGGTCACCCCCTCCGCTTCCTGCTCAGCGGGCCTGCTTTCAGGCGTCAGAGGAAGAAGGCTGCAGCCTGCTTCACGGCAAGCGGGGCTCCCAGCACGGGTGGGAGAGAGTGCTTTCTGCAGCCCCGGCGAAAAAAGAACATGTTCTAGAAGGAAGGGAACAGGGCTGCAGGCCTGACAGTGCCCCGGGCTGGCTCTCCTGGCTCCTTGGCTGCAGCCGGGCTCAGAGCGAGGCAGCGAGGCCAGAAATGACCAGCCTCTCCCGCCCCGACTGCGCGCTTTGCCGGAGGATCCCCGCGGGCGAAGGGCTGGGACCGCCGCCTCCACTTGGAGGATCCTTCGTCCCAGATCCGTATTTCACAGACAGAACGCCGAAAAGCTTTGGAAAGCGACTCAAATCACAGGGGATTTCAAACTTTTTTGAAGGAGACATAATTCACACCACGTAAAATTCACCTTTTTAAAGTATACCGTGAGTGGTTTTTTTAGTCTGGGCTATGTTGAGCCACCCCTGGTCTGTTTTCTCACTCCTGGTGACCACGGACCTGCTTTGTCTCCCTAGGCATTTGCCGTTCGGGAGCGTCCACGCAGAGGCAATTACACACGTGTGGCTTCTGTACCCAACGCTGCCTTCCGTCTGCATAATGTGTTCAGGGTTCACCCGCCTTGCAGCGGGTGTCAGACTCCTTTCCACAGCTGAATAAGGGTCTCCTGTGTAGACAGGTCACGCTGTTTACCCATTTATTAGCTGATGGCCATCTGGGTTGTGTTCCCTTTGCGGCTTTTACAGCCATTCGTGCACAAGTCTGTGTGTGGACATGCGCTTTCGCTTCTCCTGGGTTTATACCCAGGTGGCACTGCTGGGTCCACAGGTGATTTTAAGACTCTGAGTCTGGAGGTCAAGAGGGAGAAAAAAGGAAAGAAACAGGCCGCAGCGAGGAAGCACCTCGGTGAAGGACAGGTCTTGGCGGAAACGAGGTTTGTCAGGCTCCTTCTTGGAAAGAACAGGACCCCGAAATTCGGACTCGGCCGACTGGGAGTGGGCTGGCCGGCCTCGCAGTAGTTGCCGCAGATCCCCGTGGCCGGGGCCCCAGACACACATCGGCCCTGTTCACAGCAAGGGCGAGGGAACCAGGGCTGTTCGATTAGGAGGGAGCTCTGAAAGGCTCTGGGGATGGAGAGCAGACAAGCCAGCAGGTCAGAGACAGAAGTTCTTATAAGAAGGCAGCCCCGTGGTGCTCACGAGGTGGAGAGAAGGGACTAGACCTGGGCCTGTCACTTGCTCTCTGCGTAAATTTCCTAGGACCTCATTTGCATATATGCAAATTCGGAATTCTTTTACATGGCTGATGTGGAGATTAAATGCATAGTGTATGCCCCCAGTGTGTGTTAAGTTGAACCATATGCCACTGCCCCAATTGACTCTTTTTGTCCTATAGGGACGGCAGTTTCACACTGTCCAATTTAATTGTACTCATTCAGTCATTATTATCATAACTTTTTATTTTTTTTGTCTTATCTAGAGCTGCACCTGTGGCATATGGAGCTTCCCAGGCTAGGGGTCTAACAGGAGCTGTAGCCGCCGGCCTACGCCACAGCCACAGTAATGCGGGATCCGAGCCGCATCTGCAACCTACACCACAGCTCACGGCAACGCCAGATCCTTAACCCACTGAGCAAGGCCAGGGATCGAACCCGCAACCTCATGGTTCCTAGTCGGATTCATTAACCACTGAGCCATGACAGGAACTCCATATCATAACTATTGAAAATGAACTGGATCACCTTAAAGATGAGTGAAGCTGCTGTCATTGAAAGTAGGTAAGCCCAGACGAGGCAAACAGGATTTAAACATCACCATTTAAATAGGAAGATGGGAGTTCCCTTGTGGTGCAACAGGTTAAGGACCTGGCGTTGTCGCTGCTGTGACACTGGTTCGATCCCCGGCCCAGGAACTTCCCCAGGCTGCGAGCGAGGCCAAATGTATACCTAAGCAGGCAGATGGATCTGGGGCTAATCCACCGGTAAGGAAGCCGTCGCCATTTTCCCAGAGGGACGAGGACCTGGTCTAGGGTGGGGGTGACGGAGCTGGGGAGGGAGGTGGGCACGGGAGCAAAAGGAGAAGGAGCAGAGGACTCGGTGGCCGGGAAACAGAGGTAGCCTGAGAAGCGGGCTGCCGGCCTGGGTGACCGGCATGTCCTGGGGAGCGTCCCCCTTCAGGACGGAGCGTCCGCCTCCAGGACGTCGCGATGTTGACTTAGCCTCGGTTTCCCGATCCAAGGACTTTCCCGTCCAGCTCAGCAGATGCCAAGTCTGCCTGAAGCCACAGAAGGGAAGCGCCGGGCGGCCCGCACAGCTGCTGGGAAGAGCCTCCACCCGCTTTCGCTGGGCTCCACCCTCATTTTATCCCTAGCCGTGCCTTTCTCCCATATTTCGTTGGTTCTTACTGTTGACCTAGAGCTGCTGTCGGTTCCTGACCGTCCAGCCCACCTGCTGACTTAGCGCCTTTCTTCAGCCCCCTGGGCTTCCTGGTGAGTCTGTCTCTGGAGGGCGGCTCGTCTGTGACTCTTTGTTTCACTCTGAGGTTCCGACCCGAGTGGTGGATGAGCCATGCAAACGTTTGTCTTTAGGTGTGTTTTAACTTTATGTCATTTTTCTAAAGCTTGGATTCTGAAGGGAATCCTGAAAAATTGGATAAAATTAGGTATAAATACACACTGTGGGAGTTCCCTTCGTGGCGCAGCAGTTAACGAATCCGACTAAGAACCGTGAGGTTGTGGGTTCGATCCCTGGCCTCGCTCAGTGGGTTAAGGATCCAGTGTTGCTGTGAGCTGTGGTGTAGGTCGCAGTTGTGGCTCAGATCTGGCATTGCTGTGGCTGTGGTGCAGGCCGGCGGCTACAGCTCCGATTAGACCCCTAGCCTGGGAACCTCCTTATGCCGCGGGTGCGACCCTAAAAAGCAAAAAAAAAAAAAAAAAAAAGGCCACTATGTGATCATAGCAGGGAGTCGAAGAGCCCACATAAGTGGAGTCTGAACCCTCTTCCTGGAATTCAGACTTTTACCCTAGGCTAATTTTTAAATCTCTGGTCTCGATTTTCTCATTTACAAATCGTGGATAATAATGACACTTATTTTATGGAGATGCTATGAGGCTTAGAGGCAGTATATGCACTTGGCTGGTGGCCAGTTCTCAATAAATACAGTCATTAATAACGATAAGATAAGCTGTGAACGAGGCAGTGATATTTTGTGGAAAGCAGAAGTAATGCAAATACAACTCTTTTTCTACTGTTATCGTCTTTCTTTTTATAAAGTAGTGTATCTGTGTGTTCTAAAAAATTGAGGAAATATAGATAAACACAAGGAACACAGCAGTTCCCAACCAGAAAGAGGTCTCAGTACGTGTCCTTTCCCAGCATACAAATAAAATTTTTAAAACAAAACTGTAGTTGTGCAATATGTATTTTCTTTGTTAACAATATTTGTGAACATTTTTCTGTGTCGTTAAGTATTCCAGTACCACAGTTTGAATGGCCCCCTAGACTTCCATTGGGTGGCTGTACCATAACATATTTAACATATTTCTAACTGTTGGTTATTTAGGCTGTTTCTAATTTATTTTGGTATTCCTGACGAACACTGGTGTAGCTAAATCTTGGCACACTTGCTTACTTTCTTCTTCTTTTTAAGTAGTATTCTTAAGAATATACTTAAGTAGTATACTTCTAAGAGTATACTCTCGCAGTATATCCAAGTTCCCAGGCCAGGAATTGAAACAGAGCAGAAGCTGCGATCTATACCGCAGTTGCAGCAATGCCAGATAAACTGGGGTTTGGTCCCACTGTGCCAGGCTGGGGCTTGAACGCTAGCCTCCGCAGCGGCCCAACCTGCTACGGTTGGATTCTTTTCTATTTTATTATTATTACTGTTTTATTTTAGGGCTGCACCTGCGGCATGTGGAAGTTCCCAGGCTAGGGGTTCAATCAGAGCTGCAGCTGTCGGTCTACACCACAGCCACAGCAACAAGGGTTCCAAGCCACTTCTGTGACTTACCACAGCTCACAAGCCACAGCAACACTGGATCCTTAACCTTTAACGCACTGAGCAAGGCCAGGGGTTGAACCCACGTCCTCACAGATACTAGTCAAGTTCGTTTCTGTGAAGCCACAACGGGAACGCCTACAGTGGGATTCTTAACCCACTTTGACACAAAGGGAACTCCTCTTACCTTCTCTCTTTTTTTTTTTTAGGGCTGCACGTGTCATATGGAAGTTCCCTGGCTAAGAGGTCAAATCAGAGCTGCAGCTGCAGGCCTCACCACAGCCACAGCGATGTGGGGGATCTGAACCACAGCTGCCAGCAGCTTGCAGCAATGCTGGATCCTTAACTTACTGAGTGAGCCCGGGGATTGAACCCGCATCCTCATGGATACTACCTCACGTTATTAACCCACTGAGCCACAGGGGGAGCTCCCTCTGAATAAAAAACTTGACCAGAGAGTTCCCTGATGGCACAGTGGGTTAAGGACCTGGCATTGTCACCACTGTGGCTTGGGTTCAGTCCTGGCCCAGGAATTTCCACTTGCCACAGGCGAGGCGAAACAGAAAAATAAAAAACACCTGAAAGAACAGCTTCAGCGTCTAATCTTTTAAAGACGTTGTCCTGGCTGTTGAAAAATAGAAGAGTTTAAGTAAAGAAATAACAGGAAAGTCGATATTTTAGGGCAGAGTCTATAATCTTTTAAGACATTGTCCTGGCTCTTGAAAAATAGAAGAGTTTAAGTAAAGAAATAACAGGAAAGTCGATATTTTAGGGCGGAGATCGTGTTCCATTCCCAGGGCACCTAGCTCATAACCCTGAAAAAATCAGTCTGGATCCTGGGGCTTCTGACCACCAGGAAATGCCAAATACCAGGTCACTTTCTGTACCAAAATATCAGCAAGGGGGACTCGTACAGCTTCACCCCGGGTGTAGGGGTCACATTTCTTTCCTTGTTTCAAATCAAAGTTTATAAGCTCCAAGCCCCCAGCGCTGCAGGATATCCAGTTCCAGTAGTTACCGTGACCGCCAGGCCAGCCCAGGGTCAGGGGCAGGCCCGCTGGTCTAACCCAGTCCAGCCGGGGAACAGCCCGCTGGCCTTAATTTGGCCCCTGCGCCACCACAGTGCGCCGCTCCTCCAAGCTGGTGTGGCCCCTGAAACCGGACTGGTCCCGGCCACGGTCTGGGGTTCCTGCTGCAGCTCCGGGGTCAGCCATGTGGGACCCCGACCCCATCCGGAGCGGGGAGAGGCCCTGTCCTTGCCACTCAAAGATCTTGCAAAGCCCGGCCCTCTCAGGCGAGGCTCCCAAAATCTCTTCCCCCTGAATGCTGGCCCTCCGTTCTTTCCCCTCCAGGACAATTCAAAGTCCCCTCAAAGGCCAGAAGGAAGATTTCTTCTGAGTCTGAGAATGGCTCCTTCCTGTTCTGGCGCTCGGCAGCCCCGAGAAGCGAGATCCAGAAGGACCAAGCGCCTCCAGGGACGGGGGAGGGGACAGAGAAAAAAACACCTGCAGTTGTCTAAAGTACTGTTTGTGACCCTGAAAAGACTGGAAACAGAGATATCTGTCAACGCCTACATAAATGACGGTCCCCCAGGACTGGAGGACCAGGCCGCGGCCGCATTTCCCACCCCGCGTGTCCCTCCTACAGCGTGACTCTGAGGCTTCTCCCGTTGGGACCTGAGAGGATGTGACTTTTGAGGCTGGCTCCTAAAGGCTATACAGCACCCTCCTTTCTTGCTGGGACTCTTGAAGTCTTCAAAGGCCACTGAGGCACGGGTGCCCTGCGACTGCCCCGATGGGAGGGAGCCCAGACTGGCCCACGCAGGGGGGCCCGGAAGCCACGGGCAGAGAGGAGCGCAGACGGCCTTGAACCGCTTCCGCCATATCCCCTGTTCCCTCGAGCCGTTCTCCGACCCTAGCTCAATGAGAGACCCGGGCCAGGACCACCCAGTCAAGCTTTTACCAAATTTCTGACCCACAGAAGCTGTGAGAAATAACAAAATGGTTAGTGCTGTATTTAAGCCACTAAATTTTGGAGTGATTTGTTACTTAGCAAGAGAAAGGACCTGTTGGGAGTTCCCGTCGTGTTGCAGTGGTTAATGAATCCGACTGGGAACCATGAGGTTGCGGGCTCGATCCCTGACCTCGCTCAGTGGGTTAAGGATTCGGCGTTGCCGTGAGCTGTGGTGTAGGTCGCAGATGTGATCTGGATCCCGCGTTGCTGTGGCTGTGGTGTAGGCTGGCAGCTATAGCTCTGATTCAACGCCTAGCCTGGGAAACTGCTTATGCTGCGGGTGTGGCCCTAAAATAAATAAATAAACAGCTAGCAAAAAAATAAATAAGAAATTTAAAACGCGGAGTGGGCTTGCAGCGTGGCGGGTTTAGGATCCCGTGTTGCCACTGCAGTGGCTTGGGTCGCTGCTGTGGCACAGGTTCAGTCCTTGGCCCGGGAACTTCCACATGCTGCAGGCACAGCCGGAAAAAAAAAAAAAAAGTGAAGCGGTTTCAGCAGTGGCAATGAACTCAGCCAGCCAATCAGAAACAGCCGGTTCAGCAGCAGCGTCTCACAGGAAACGACCCGTCCTCACCGGGCAGAGCGCGTGGTCAGGAAGGCCTGGGGATGTGAAACCCTGAGTGGCTTCTGCCCTGAAATGACTCTGCGGGCCGTCCCACCCCCGTCAGCACGTCCTCCACTGCCCTCCGGAAGGCAGGCTGCGCCGGAGTGACGGTGAGGGGACGGAACGCCTCGGCCGCCAGGCCCCTCTCCGAGCCCTGCGACCAGCAGGAGGGCCAGTGCCCAGGCCCAGCGGAGCGATCCGGCTCCGGCTGGCGGGCTGCTGACAGGCTGTTACCAAGGCAAAGCGGGTGAGCGTTCAGCCAGCTTGCCATCAGCACGGATCTGGTTACCTGCCTCCCAGCTCAGATTCCTGCTGCAGAGAACAGCGGCACGACGGGGGCTGCGGAGCCGTGGCCCCCAGAGTCTAGGTCCGTGGGCGCCCTGAGATGCGTGTGCGGGAAGGTGGGGGGACCACACATTGAAGCAGCCCAGGGAGCTGAACTGGCGGGGAGAGACCCGGCAGCTCGCTGAAAGGGGGCTGGCATCTGACAGCTACCGGGAAGGAAATCCGTCTCTGCCCCACCTCAAAATCCACGACTTGTCACTTGAGGGGCCTTGTTAAGTAACGATATTGCAAGCCTCCATTTCCTCACCTGCAGTGTAGATTAGAACTATGGAGTGAGAGGGAGAAAATGGTAGCCATTATTAAATTAAACTAGTCTTCCTTTTTCTTCCTTTTAGGGCCACACCCGAGGCATATGGATGTTCCCATGGTAGGGGTTCAATCGGAGCTACATCTGCTGGCCTACACCACAGCCAGGTTCAAGCTGCACCTGTGACCTACACCACAGCGCATGGCAATGCCAGATCCTTTATCCACAGAGCGAGGCCAGGGATCGAACCCGCAATGTCGTGGTTCCTAGTCGGATTCGTTTCTGCTGTGCCACAACAGGAACTCTGCTATTGTCATTTCTTAACTGTGGGACCTTGGATAAGTCACCTAACATCTCTGAGCCTCATTTCCTCACTTATAAAGAATCATATATATAGCATCACCTCCAAAGCTGCTGTGGGGCTTAAATAAGATAACAGACGGGTACTTTCCTGCATCCAGAAATTGTCAACTGTTGTCACTCTGCTTGTTTTGCAGCTTAGAGGGAGTTGACAAAGGACTTTAACACTCCCTGCTTGGCTGACCTTCTCCAGAACTCCGGGTGTGGAGCCATTAACCGCGCTCGGGAAGGTCAGACCGCTGCTCGACACGGACTGGTCCCCGGTGGTAAGGGACAGCACTGGGAGGAGAACCCAGGGGTTCTGACTTGTGACCTCTCCAAGTTCTGAATCCGGTGGGCGACAGAAACGTGAGGCCCCTCTCCGGGTGAGAAAGGGGGTCCCTTAAAACTGCGGCGCTGCCCTGAAAAGGGAAGGAAGGCGGCCGTTCTGCCGCCTCCAGAGGCCCTCCTTGCTCCATCCACCCTTTCATTGGTGGGACCTCGGCGGCAACACAAGGCGAAAACCTCACCGATTTACACACACTCACTGTCAGAGAGTGCCCAGCTCCAGCACACAGTTAAGAGGACACGCTAGGAGGTGGCTGTCAGGGGAGGAGCCAAGGAAAGGGCGGGCGGGCGTTTGTTTAGGCTAAGACAGGAAAGCAAGTAGAAACCAAGTACTGGCCAGTGTTCAGGTCCAGAAAGAGAACGAGCTTGGCAAGAAAAGGAGGCCAGGATGGATGGAGAGGAAGAAGGCAGGGCGAGATTCGAGGTGAGAAGTAAGGGGCTGGGCCCCCGGCATTCAGGGTGTTGAGGGCCGACACCATAAACGTCAAGGAAAGTCACCGGGGGTTTTAAATGAGTGCAATTACATTACATGTATGTTTTTCTTTTTACTGCCGCACCTGTGGCATATGAAAGTTCCCCGAGCTGGGGATCTAACCGGAGCTGCAGCTGCGGCCTCTGCCCCAGCCATGGCAACACCGGGCCCCAGGGGCCTCTGAGACCTATGCCACAGCTTAGCAGACAGCGTAAGATCTGCAACCCACTGAGCGAGGCCAGTGGTCGGATTCGTTAACCACGGAATCATGACGGGAACTCCCATACTTATTTTTATAATTTCATTAACAACTTTAAAAGAGCCTCTGGCTAAGCAGGACTTTTGGTGGAGCATAAACTACGCAGGAGCCAGAGCCAGTAACTTTCTGGCTGACTTTTTCCCACTCGGAGTCTCGATTGCTCTACAAAGGGGGACGGGTGCGAGGGGATGGAGTCCGAAGGAGTTAAAGATAAGGACGGTGACCCTCGCAAACGTAGTTTACAGTCCTCAGCTGAGCATCTCCGCAACGCCCGCCCTTGTCATGCGGTTTCTTCGCCACACCCTGCGCTCAAGGCGGAGACCCCGAGACCCCCTCGCTTCGAAGATGACGCACAGCCGCGCAGAGCCGAGGCCCGCGCTCCCGAGAAATCCCGGACGCGTGGCTCCCTCTGCACAGGGCAGCCAATCGCGAGGAGGCGAGCGGCCAGGGGGCGGCACCCCGGCCAGTCCGGGCCGCGTCATTGGCTGGCGGCCGCATCGCTCGCCTGCGGTACCACGTGACCGCGCACGCCGGGATTCCGCCGCGGCGCCGCCTTCCGCACCTCGCGGCGGGCGCCTACCTGCCGGCGCCGCCGCCGCGCCCCCCTCCCTCTCCCGGGCAGGCCGGCTCCGCCTTCCGCGGGGGCCGGGCGGTGGGCGGGCGAGGGGACCGGCCGGTTAAAGGAGGCCCGGCCGGGCGTGGGCTGCCTCTGCCGGCGTCACCGAATCGGCCCGGTCGCGCCACGGCCGAGGACGCGCTTCGGAGCGAGGGCGCGCCGGGCGCCGGCCCCCAGAGGTGAGGAGCGGGGAGCGGGCTCGAGACGCGGGCGGACGGCGGTGGCAGCCTCCGGGCTGCGTCCCGGGCGTGGCGGGAGGAAGCCGCCCCGGCGGTCGCCGCGGGCGCGGGGGCCGGGCCGTGTTCGGGGTCCGCGGGGCGGCGGCGGGTCAGGCGTCGGAGCCCCAGTCCCCGCCGCTTGCGGGCATCCCGACTCCACTCCTGCGGCCGAGGGCTGCCCAGCCCCGGGCCGCGCATCATTCCGGGGGCCCCGCTCCTTCCCGAGCCCTCGTCGCGGACCTGGGTGTCTGGGAGCAGGACCGAAGGGATAAGAGCCGCCCCCAGCGCTTTAGACACACGCGGAAACCGGGTTTCGGGCGGGGGAGAGGACTTGATTATCTTGGTTTTAAAAACCGACACTCCTGGTTAAGTACAAATCAGGACCCGCGCTTCTTCGAGACGCATAGCTTAGTTGAAATTATTTTTGCTGGATGGGTGGAGACCCTGAAAGGCCTGAAATCAGACCCCGAGTCGCTTGCAGAGCTAAGCTTTGTACCCCACTCTGCCAGACTCATACATTATCAGGCGGGGCCCCTTCCTTGCCGAGATTGGGGACCACAGTGAGTTGGGAACGTTCAGGACCTAAACTAGTAGCCTTTTTTCCGCCTTGTCGCTGGGGCTCTTCGTGTGAAATTTGGAACTGATGTGACATCCAGCATTGGATTCAGCAGAATTCTTGTCGTAAAAGTTCACTCAGTGGAAGTTCCCTTTGTGGGTCAGCGGTAACAAGCCCAACTAATATCCATGAGGATGCAGGTTCAGCCCCTGGCCTGGCTTAGTGGGTTAAAGGTCCCGCGTGGCTGTGGCCATGGCCGTGGCGTAGTTTGCAGTTGCCGCTTGGTCCTGCGTTGCTGTGGCTGCGGTGTAGACTGGCAGCTGCAACTCCCATTCGACTCTTAGCCTGGGAACTTCTATATGCCGCAGGTGTGGTCCTAAAAAAGCAAAATATTCCCATCTTTAGATTATCGTCAGAGTCCTCACTGAACAACTAAAAAGTCTAAGCACTTGAATCTGTGCAGTAATAAACCTGTTTTCATACCATCTACATCCTCAAGACACCGTATCACAGACTTAGTCTCTTGCCACTCATCATCCAACCTTTATACTCCTTCTATGAGAGGAGAAATTAAGGGCCTGGTGTCGTGCAGTCTTGCTCAAGTCTAAAAACCAGCTCAGATTCTCCCTTCAGGGTGTCGCAGTTGTGACGCAGCAGAAATGGAGCTGACTAGTGTCTGTGAGGATGTGAGTTTGAGCCCTGGCCTCTCTGGGTCGGGGATCCTGCATTGCTGTGGCTGTGGTGTAGGCTGGCAGCTGTAGCTCCAATTCAACCCTGGCCTGGAAATTTCCATATGCCGTGGGTGTGGCCCTAAAAAGCAAAAAAAAGAAAAGGTTCAGTCAGTAAGAGGTGGAGAGCCACACCTGCTGGCAAGAAGTAAGCACATGTTTTTTTCCCTTCAGTGGGTCTCAAGGTATGGAGACTAGTAGCTGTCATTTACTGAGCAAATGCCATGTGCCCGTCCTGTGCCGTGTACTTGGGTTAAGTTTTTAAAAACTTTTATTTATTTATTTTATTTTATTTTTTTGTCCTTTTGTCTTTTCAGGGGCGTACCTGCAGCATATGGAGGTTCCCAGGCTAGGGGTCTAATAGGAGCTGTAGCCACTGGCCGACGCCACAGCCACAGCCACATAGGATCTGAGCTGCGTCTGCGACCTACACCACAGCTCACGGCATCGCCGGATCCTTAACCCACTGAGCAAGGCCAGGGATCGAACCCGCAACCTCGTGGTTCCTAGTCGGATTCGTTAACCACTGAGCCATGACGGGAACTCCCCCAAAGTTTTGTAATTATTTTATTTTTTCATCTTTTTAGGGCTACCCCCAGGGCACATGAAAGTTCCCAGGCTAGAGGTTGAATCGCAGCTCCAGCTGCCAGCCTATGGCACAACCAGAGCAACGCTGGATCCCAGCCGGGTCTGTGACTCACATCACAGGTCATGGCAAAGCTGGATCCTTAATCCTCTGAGCGAGGCCAGGGATTGAACCCACATCCTCCTGGTTACTAGTTGGATTTGTTTCTGCTTCGCCATGATGGGAACTCCTGGGTTAGTTTTTTTTTTGTTTTGGCTGTGCTGATGACAGATAAAAGTTTCTGGGCCACGGATTGAACCCGTGTTGCAGCAGGGACCTGACCCATGGTAGTGACAACCCCAGATCCTTAACCTGCTAGGCTGCCAGGAAACTTGTACTTCGTTTAGTTTTAACACAGTGTTACAAGTTGGGTAATGCTATTCTTATTTTACAGGTGAGAGATTAAGCTGAATAAGATGAAGTGTTGTGCCCAGTACTGTACGGCTGTTGACCGGAACGACTGGGATCTAAATAGAGCACTGTCTGACTCCAGAACATACCTCATGATTCTCCAGATGTGGTCCTTGGCCCAGTGGCTCAGAGTCACCAGGGAGCGTCTCGGGTCTCATCCCTGTATTTGCCTGAGAACCTGCGTTTCAGCAAATCTCCGTGTTGGGGTCATTGTGCTCACGTTTGCTGCCTCCTGGGGGAGGAGCTAGCGACGCCCCAGGCAGGGCTTCGGCTCTAGATTAGGTTCCCTGAGCGTGTTTTGACATTCCTTTTAATTTTTTTTTTCCTTTTTTTGGGCCACACCTGCGGCATATGGAGGTTCCCAGGCTACGGGTCCAATTGGAGCTGCAACTGCCAGCCTTCACCATAGCCACAGCAACGTGGGATCTGAGCCACATCTGTGACCTACACCACAGCTCACGGCAACGCCGGATCCTTAGCCCACTGAGCAAGGCCAGGGATCAAACCCGCAACTTCATGGTTCCTAGTCGGATTTGTTTCTGCCACGCCACGATGGGAACTCCGCCAGATTCTAATTTCTTGGTACAGCTTGGTTACGGTGTGTGGGAGTGGGCCGGAGGAGTAAATCCAGCTTGGCCACATACCTCTTCCACTGTTCTTCGTCCGTTTGCTCAACAGAAATTTGTTAAGCACCCACTCGGTGCTGTACCTGGGTCAAGACTCTGGGCGTACAGCTGCGAACTGTAGCGAATATTGAAATTAAGGATAGACTCAGAAATGAGCACTTGGCCGCAAAAGTTGTGCTTTGAATTAGCTTCTATGACTCTCAGGAAACAAATTTGGGGGCAATATGGTATTTTAGAAAGAGCTAAGCTTGGAAATTGAAAGATGAGGATTTGAGAATCTGGTCCTGCGAGTTGAGGAAGTGGCTAAACTTGATTTTTCTGTGTCTGGGAATCGGAGTTCGGATTCTGTCCACAGGTGGATCAAAGAGGCAGGTGGGAGGTGTGGATGAAATCTTGAAAGCAGTGAGTGTGCAAGGAGCGGTTCTTCCACTGTAGTTTTACACTAAGCTGCTTTCCTCTTGGGTGTTGTTTTGTCCTATATTAGCTTTTATACGGGAAACGGTGCGTCATAACGCTCATGTGGCTGATACGGGCCGCGTGGTGCTTTTTGCATCAGAGACTTAGATGGACGATATTAGTCATTTGCGATACGTGGAAAATAATGAATTTTTCTCCCCCTGTTTCGGCCACGCCCACGGCTGATGGAAGTCTCTGGACCAGGGATTGAATCCAAGCCGCATCTGCGACCTGCGCCACAGCTGTGGCAACGCCAGATCCTTAACCCACTGCACCACAGTGGGAACTCCAGGACGATTTTTTGGGGGGTCTGCATTTACTTGAAACTTGTCCTGTTTGTTCATTTCCGCAGACAGAGATGAGTAACCACACATAGGTGGTGGGGGCAGCGGGTTCAGGTCTGGGTTATGTACAGATCAGAGTGACCTGGTGTGTGCTCTGAAATGATACTCTGGTTTGAGAGACGTGTGAACTTGAGCACTAGGCCGTTCCTGTCGTGTGTGCGGAGAGCCCAGGCTAAGATGTTTCAGCCCCGTGTTCCCGTGGCCTCGGGGGTGGGCCCTAAAGGACCAGGAAGGGACCAGGCCGCGTGGCCGGAGAGGGGAGGGCCTCCAGCCTGAAGGAGCAGAGTGGCCAAAGGCCCTGAAGGGCAGAGGAGGCTTCGTGTTGTCATGGACCGGCGACGGGGCCGCGGGCCGGGAGGAAGCGCAGGCAGGGCAGTTCCAGGCTGGGTCGCAGAGAGAGCCTGCTGGGGTCCCGTGGCCACGTTCAGTGGGACGTGGAGAGCGCCTGCGGGTTTTCGAAGATGTGTTCAAACTGCTCGATGTCCCGCTGTTCATGCATGCTCCTCGGGGACGAGGCAGCGTGGGAGGGCGGTTAAACACATCGGTTCAGTTCAGGGTTTAAGGCTGAAGTCTGTGTGCAACTTTCAGATAGTCCCAGGAAAACATCCCAGACAGGCGTTCTCGTCGTGGCGCAGCAGTTAGCAAATCCGATTAGGAACCATGAGGTTGTGGGTTCGATCCCGGGCCTTGCTCAGTGGGTTAAGGATCCGGTGTTGCCGTGAGCTGTGGTGTAGGTCGCAGACATGGCTCGGATCCCGCATTGCTGTGGTTGTGGTGTAGGCCGGCAGCTGTAGCTCCGATTAGACCCCTAGCCTGGGAACCTCCACATGCCGCGGGTGCAGCCGTAAAAAGCAAAAAAAAAAAAAAAAAGAAAATCCCAGACAAACCACCCGGAGCGTCCGGAGAGCGCCAGTGGCAGACGGGCAGCGCATTACAGTCGGCGGGTTGTTAACAGAGTGACTCGTGTCTGGGCGTTCCATGTGGCGTTCTTTCACCTTCTCTGAGTATTTGACAAGTTTCTAAATAAGCAGTCTGAATCACATGGGCTTTGATTCTGCTCACGCTTCTGCAGCTTACAGGCCATTACTGGAAAATTGTTTTCCAACTGCATAGTCCACACCCAGCCCAGCCTAGTTTAACTGTTAGTTTTCCACATAAGAGAGTTTTTTGGTAGATGACTTTTCCACATTATTAGGTTAATGTTAGAACTCACATTTTCCACCAACTTCGGGTTATTTTATCTTGTTTTTTTATCTTTTTGGCCACTCAGAAAATAAAAGCACGTGGAAGTTCCCAGGCCAGGGATTGAACCTGTGCCGCAGCTGCAACCCAAGCCACTGAGTGCAGCACCAGGTCCTTAACATGCTGAGCCACAAGGGAGCTCCTAGGTCAATTTATATAGTTGCTATTTATTTCCCCCTTTCTGTCTTCATTGGGGTTATTTAGTGTTTCCTGTGATCCCGTTTTATCTCTTGCCTTTAGCTGCAACTTTTTGTTATTAATGGGATTGCATTATGGTTTATATTATGCAGCTTTAGCTATCACAGTTCGCCTTTCAGCAATGGTTTACCATTTCAGGTGTAGTGTAAGGACCCTGCAGAACTGCGCTTTGTCCCTTTCTGGCTTGTGTATGTTAAAATATATCTAGCATAACACTGGCCTTTTTTATTTTTTTAAGTCCTTTTATGGCTGCTCCAGTGACATATGGAAGTTCCCAGGCTAAGGGTCAAATGAGAGCCTTAGCTGCTGGCCTACACCACAGCCACAGCAACACGGAATCTGAGCCCTGTCTGCAACCTACACTGCAGCTTGTGGCAACGCCGGATCCTTAACCCCCTTGGCAGGGCCAGGGATCAAACCTGCACCCTCATGGATACTAGTTGGGTTTGTAACCACTGAGCTGCAACGGCAGCTCCAGCATTGGCTGTTTTCAGCATTGTGAACGTACGGTTCAGTAGCGTTAAGTGCATTCTCAGTGTTGGGTCACCGCCACTACGATCTGTTTCCAAAAGTTGAAATACAGACTCCATCACCGTTAAGCGGTGACCCTCTGTCCCCCTGTGTCTGGAAACCTCTATTTTCTGTCTCCATAAAATTGCCTATTCTAGGTATTTATGTATTTATTTGTTGTCTTTTTGCCTTATCTAGGGCCGCACCTGCGGCATATGGAGGTTCCCAGGCTAGGGGTCTAACAGGAGCTGTAGCCACCGGCCTACACCACAGCCACAGCAACGCGGGATCCGAGCCACGTCTGCAACCTACACCACAGCTCATGGCAACGCCGGATCCTTAACCCACCGAGCGAGGCCAGGGATCGAACCCTTAACCTCATGGTTCCTAGCCGTGAGGATGCAGGTTTGATCCCTGGCCTCACTCAGCGGGTTAAGGATTCAGTGTTGCTGCGAGTTGTGGTGTAGGTCACAGGCGGCCCAGATGTGGCGTTGGGCTCCCCTTCGACCCCAGCCTGGGAACTTCAGTGTGCCGCAGGTGCAGCCCTATAAAAGGAAAAAAAAAAAAGATAAATGGGGAAAAAATAAGGTCTAAGCCATACAACGAAATATTACCAGTCATTTAAAAGAGATGAAGTTCTGACTCTTCATCTATAACATGGATGAGCCAAAGAACCCAGATGCAGAAGGACACGTATTACACAATTCCACCTGTATTAAACACCTAGAACAGGAGTTCCCGTCGTGGCTCAGTGGTTAATGCATCCGACCAGGGTTGGTGAGCAGCTGCCAGTTTTCCTGTGCACCTGGGAGCGGCGCGCTGGGCCGTCTGGTAAATCCGCGTGACTGCGGAGGAACTGCCAGCCTGTCTTCCACAGTGTGTGCCGTTTCGCGTCCTCAGTGCTGTGCCTCAGTTATCTCTCAGAGAAACAGAAATCAGGTTTCAAAAGTCTGAGTTAATTCTTTTTGAGAAAATCTTTTTGTTACAATAACCTTAAAAATAACCTGGGAGTTCCCATCATGGCTCAGTGGTAATGAACCCAGCTAGTTTCCATGAGGACACGGGTTTGATCCCTGGCCTCTTTCAGTGGGTTAAGGATCCATTGTTGCCGTGAGCTGTGGTGTAGGTCGCAGATGCGACTTGGGTCTGGCATTGCTGTGGCTGTGGTATAGGCCGGCGGCTACAGGTCTGATTGGACCCCTAGCCTGGGAACCTCCATATGCTGTGGGTGTGGCCCTAAAAAGCAAAAACACAAAATAAATAATTAAAGTCAGATTAAGCATATATTCAAGAAGCCTTTTTTTTTTTTTTTTTGTCTTTTTAGGTTCACGCCTGTGGCATACGGAGGTTCCCAAGCTAGGGGTCAAGTTGGAGCTATAGCTGCTGGCCTAAACCACAGCCACAGCAACGCGGGATCCGAGCCGCGTCTGTGACCTACACCACAGCTCACAGCAACGCCGGATCCTTAACCCACTGAGCAAGGCCAGGGATCGAACCCGCATCGTCGTGGACACTAGTCGGGTTCCTTTCCGCCGTGCCACAGTGGGAGCTCCCTCTTGAACCTTTCTTTTCCTCATTCTCAGTGCTCAATGTTGGCAAGTGGAGAAGGAACCCTGGATGATATAAGAGAATCCTATTTTCCGGAATTTCATGGAATGTGTAATACTTACTCCAGTTTTCTTAAAATGCAAGTTTGGCTGTAGACTATATTTCAGGGATGAACATTGTGACTTCTTGATGTTCACGAAGCAGTTGTGATTACTATAACTGAAATCAATAACAGGCTTGGGGAAATGAGATTTTTGTGCAAAAACGGATATTTGAAAAATGTGTTCCAAAGTAGATATTTCCACCTGAAAATTAAGTACTGCTTTGCATCCTAGTTTTTCGGTATTTCAGTTGTTGGTTTAGCAGATACTTTTGTTCCTCTTTTGGAAAGCACGAGCTTGGGTGCTTTGCGGTACACATACAAGGACGAAGCAGAATCCAGCTTGCCCTCGAGGAGCTTAATTTTTTCAGAGGTCGTGTCACACCTGCAATTTAGGTTTATCATCATTTTTAGTGCAGTTTTATATTGTTTGGGGTTTTAAAATAGGTTTGAAAAAGGAAGAAAAAGTAGTTTTGAGGAGAATTTTGGGGAGTGACTGGGGTCGGTCAGAGGCGGTCGGTGGTGTTGGGACTCGGACTGGTGGCGAAGTCAGGTCCAGCTCCAGGACTGCTCGCAGGTGAGGACCTGAGGTGCTGAGAGCTGGACTGTGGCCTTGACGCTGGACAGAGCAGACAGGGGTGCAGGTTTGTGGGTGTCAGTGCCAGGTCACTTGGGGTGGCAGGTCGGTGAAACTGGGATGTGTAGAGTGGCTGAATTTCAAAGCGCGTCGAGGCACCGGAAGTTAGAGCAGGCTCATTAGCTGATAGTCAGAAGGGGTCTATTCTTGGGGTCTTAAAATCTGGACTTTATTACCTGGCTCAATCACTTGCAGGCTCAATAGAGTGCTAAATTAGGCAGGTCCTTTTACTTTATTCTGTATACAGCTTTACATTTAAAGTAGGTTTCTTATAGACAGCATAGAGTTGTCTTTTTCTTTTTTTTAAATCTCATCTGGCAATCTGTCTTTTTAATTGGCATCTGTAGACTATTCACAGTTAATGTGATTATTTTTATGTTTGGATTAAATTCTACCATCTTGCTATCTGTTTGCAATGTGTTCCATCTGTTTTGAGTCTTTTAGGCTAATTGAGAATTTTTTTATGATTCTATTTTATCTCTACAATTATTATTTACATCTTTAAAAAATTAAGTGGTCACTCTTGAGTTTACATTGTATGTATGTATGTATGTATGTATTTATTTATCTATCTTTTGGGGGCCGCACCTGCAGCATATGGAGGTTCCCAGGCTAGGGGTCCAATCAGAGGTGTAGCTGCCTGCCTACACCACAGCCACAGCAACGCCAGATCCGAGCCGCATCTGCGACCTACACATGGCTAATGCTGGATCCTTAACCCACTGAGCAAGGCCAGGGATTGAACCCACATCCTCATGGATGCCAGTGGGGTTCGTTAACTGCTGAGCCACAAAGGGAACTCCCACATTATATGTCTTTAATTAGAGCCTATCTTCTCATAATATTGTACTACTTCATATTTAGTATATGACTTTATACTTCTTTTTTGTTTTTTAAATTGAAATGTAGTTGCTTTACACTGTTGTATTACTTTCTCCTGTACAGCACATTGATTCAGTTGTGTGCACACACACACAAATATGTGCACACATGCAGATAAGTCTGCAGACACGTGCTTAGTGCTCTCGCCACTGTGGGTTATCGTGGGACACGGAGTCTAGCTTTCTGTGCTGCGCGGTAGGACCTCGTGTGTCTGCTCCGTGCAGAGTGGCTTACGTCTGCTCAGCCCAGCCCCCAGTCCACCCCTCCCCTAGCCCGTCCCCGCGTCGGCCACCACAAGTCTGTTCTCGTCCGTGATTTTGTTTCTGTTTCATAGTTGGGTTCATTTGTGCCACATTTTCTTTTTTTTTCTTTTTGCCTTTATGTAGAGCCGCACCCGCGGCATATGGAGGTTCCCAGGCTAGGGGTCTAACAGGGGCTGTAGCCGCCGACCTTCGCCGCAGCCACAGCAACACGGGATCCAAGCTGCGTCTGCAACCTACACCACAGCTCATGGCCACGCCGGATCCTTAACCCACTGAGCAATGCCGGGGATCGAACCCGCAACCTCATAGTTCTTAGTCGGATTTGTTAACCACTGAGCCATGAAGGGAACTCCTGTGCCACATTTTGGATCCCACGTGTAAGTGATGTCAGATGGTGTTTGTTTTTCTCTAATTTCTGACTTAGGTCACTTAGTGTGATAATCTAGTTCCATGCACTTTGCTGCGAATGGCGTAATTTCGTTCTTTTTTGTGGCTGAGTAGTATTCAGTGTGTGTACACACCACATCCTACTTATCCATTCACCCGCTGATGGACAGCTGGGCTGGCTCCGCGGCCCGGCGATGTGAGCCGCGCGGCCATGCACATCACGGTGCGTGTGTCTTTTTCAGTGGAAGTTCCGCCCAGGTGTACGCCCAGGAGCGGGATTGCTGGGTCACACGGTAGTTCTGCATTCGGTTTCCTGAGGTCCCTCCATCCTGTTTTCCACCTTGCCTCCCGCCAGCAGTGCAGGAGGGCGCCCTTTCCTCTGCACCGGCTCCAGCAGTGGTTACTTGTAGACACTAGTGATGGCCATTCTGACTGGCGTGAGCTGGTCCCTCATTTTAGCTTCGATTTGCATTTCTTAATTAGTGATGTTGAGCATGTTTTCATGTGCCTGTTGGCCATTCGTATTTTTCTTTGGAGAAATGTCTCTTTAGGTCTTCTGCCCATTTTTCCTTTGGCTTTTTTGTTTGTTTTTTGGGTTGTATGAACTGTTTGTGTATTTTGGAAATTAAGCGCCTATTGATTGCATCATTTGCAAATACTTTCTGCCATTCTGTAGGTTGTATTTTTGTTTTGTTTATGGTGTCCTTTGCTGCACAAAAGCTCGTAAATTTGACTAGGTCCCATTTGTTTATTTTTGTTCTTGTTTTTATTGCCTTGGGAGACTGACCTAAGGAAGGCATGTTTGCTTGTGTTCTCTTCTAAGAGTTTTCTGGTGTCATGGCTTATGTTTAAGTCTCAGCCATTCTGAGTCCATTTTTGTGGGAGGTGTGAGGGGGGTTCCGGCCTCATCGATTGCCGTGCTGTTGCCGCACTTTCCACACCGCTGCTGAGGAGACTGTGTTTCCCATCGTACGTTCTTAGCTCCTTTGTCAAAAGCCAATTGGCTGTGTGTGTGCACGCTTACTTCTGAGCGCTCTGTCCTCTGCGTGGGCCGGCGCGGCCTTTTCTGCGCGGGTCCCGGGCCGTCCGACGAGCGGCTCTGCAGCAGCGGCTGAAGTCCGGGGCGGTCGCGCCTCCTGCTGTCCTCTTTCTCAGCCTGCGTCGGCAGATCTGTCTTTTATGGCTCCGTATACATGTTAGGATTACTCTAGTTCTGTGAAAAATGCCACGGCCATTTGATAGGGATCTACAGATTAAATCTGTGGGTTGCTGAGGGTAGTGTGGCCGTTATAACCGTGTGAATTCTCCCAGCCCAGGGCCGTGGGCGTCTCTCAATTTCTTTGAATCCTCTGTAGTTTCCTTTGTTAATGTTCGTAGTTCTCGATATGTAAGTCTTTCACCTCCTTGTTCAGGTTTATTCTAGGTATCTTATTTTTTGGTGTGATTTTAGAAGGTATTGCTTTTTACATTCCCTTTTTATTATTTCATTGTTAGTGTAATGCAACCGATTTCTGAATGTTAATCATGTAATCTGCTACCTTGCTGAATCTATCAGTTCTGGTAGTTTTCGTGTGGAGAAATACATAGTATATTTCTATGTATAATACATAAATATATGTATTTTCTATATACACAGTGTGTCATCTGCGCATAGTGACACTCTTACGTCTTCCCTTCCAATGTTGGATACCTTTTATTTCTTTTTAAAACTTTATTATTCTTTTTTTTTTTGTAGGGCTGCACCCGCGGCATATGGAGTTTCCCAGGCTAGGGGTCGAATTGGAGCTACAGCTGCCAGCCTTCGCCGCAGCAACAGCAACACCAGATCTGAGCCACATCTGCAACTTACAGCACAGCTCACAGCAACACCAGATCGTTAACCCACTGAGCAAGGCCAGGGATTGAACCTGCAACTTCATGGTTCTTAGTCGGATTCGTTAACTGCTGCACCACAACGGGAACTCCAAAACTTTATTATTCTTAATCCCCCCTTCCATCCTTTATGCTCTTGTTTTTATGCATTTTATTTTACATTTTCTATAAACAAAATGCGTTTCTCTTTTTTCTTTAAACAGTTATCTTTTAGAGCAGTTAAAGCTTTTTTATTTTGGAGTTCCCATCGTGGCTCAGTGGTTAACGAATCCGACTAGGAGCCATGAGGTTGCAGGTTCGATCCCTGGCCTTGCTCAGTGGGTTAAGGATCCAGCGTTGCCGTGAGCTGTGGTGTAGGTCGCAGGTGCAGCTCGGATCCCGCGTTGCTGTGGCTGTGGCGAAGGCCGGCGGCTACAGCTCCCGTTAGACCCCTAGCCTGGGAACCTCCATATGCTGCGGGTGCGGCTCTACATAAAGGCAAAAAGACAAAAAAAAAAAAGCTTTTTTATTTTAAAATGGATATTATTTCGTTTTCATTTCTTCCATTTCATAGACTTTATTTCTTTGTCGTGTATTAGGTAGACCTGAGTTTTTGTCTGAGAAAGTTTTTATTTTGTCTTCATCCTTCAAAATGTATCTTCTCTGATTACAGAATTCTGAGTTGACAGTTCTGTTTCTCTGGTGAAGGCCTCACTCCATCGTCCAGCTCGTCTGGTTTCCGGTAAGAAGTCTGCTCTACTTCTCTCTGTTGCTCTGTGTGCACTGTGTCTGTTTGTTTCCTTTGGCTGGCCTCAGAGCTTCATCTTTGTCTTTTGTTTTCCAGCAGTCTGAGTGTGATGCGTGTGGGTGTGGTGGTAGTACACTGTTTGGTTTTGTGTTTGTCCTTCTTAGTATTCTCTGAGATAGTTTGGTATCATTAATTTTGGAAAATTCTTGGTGGTTATGTCTCCAAGTATTTCTTCTACCCATTCTCTGACTGCTCCCTTTGGGATTCTAGTTATGTATAAGTTAGATTGTTTAATACTTCTCACACCTCTTGAATGTTCTCTTAAATTATTACAGATTTTTAAATAATTCTGTTTTTCTGTTTCAGTTTGTGTAATTTCTCTGGATCTATCTTCAGTTTCTCTGATTCTTTGACTCTGTTAGGTCTGATGATCCTGTCAGAGGCATTCATTATATCTGTTTACTGTGTTTTCACTTTTAGAATTTCAGTTTTGTTCTTTCTTATTTTTTATTTTATTTTTTGCTATTTTAGAGTCGCACCTGCGGCATATGAGGTTCCCAGGTTAGGGATCCACTGACCTACGCCAGAGCCACAGCCATGCGGGATCTGAGTCTCGTCTGTGGCCTACCCCACAGCTCACGGCAACGCCGGATCCTTAACCCACCGAGCAAGGCCAGGGATCGAACTCGCATACTCATGGATCCTAGTCGGGCTTGTTAACTTTTGAGCTAGGAAGGGAACTCCCTCAGTTCTCTTCTTTCTTACGGCTTCCATCGCTCTGTTGCACTTTCTAGCATTAATTTTTATCTTTTTCCTTTTCCAACTAACTGCCACATTGGGCAAAATTTGAATTTTGTTAGATTTTTCTTACACCTTCTACACATATCTTAGGTTCGGAACCTTTTGACCCAGAAATCCCTAAGAGCTGTTTCAGAATAGAAAGACGTGAGGAATGCGCTCAGACTAGCTTGGCCTGAAAGCAGGACTTGAGAAGAGAATCCTAGACCAGTTGCATCAAGGAACGAAGAGGGGCAGTTTGTGTTCACCAGTCTGATTGACTTGCTCAGGGTAAGGCGTCACCTCAGGAGGTTCTTCTCGTCCCCGTCTGGGCATCGGGACTGTTGGAGGCCGTGCTCTTGTGCTCTTGTTCAGTGGCTCGACCGCCTGGCCCTCCATCCCAAACGCGAGTTACTTTCACAGGTACTGTGCTCGTGAGTGGCTTGTGGCATCGCGGCATTGTGGCGATATTAGGCACACAGAACCTTGCAAGGGCCTATCTTCTGTCTATACATATGCATATATATGCACAGACACATATGTACGTGCACACACACACACACACACACACACACACACACACACACACAGCTTTTTTGGAGCCACATCCCCGGCATATGGAGGTTCCCAGGCTAGGGGTTGAATCGGAGCTGCAGCTGCCAGCCTACATCACAGCCATGGCAATGCAGGATGCAGGCCACATCTGTGACCTCTACCACAGCTCACAGCAATTCTGGATCCTTAACCCACTGAGCAAGGCCAGGGATCGAACCTGCATCCTCATGGATACTAGTTGGGTTCATTACGACTGACCCATAAGGGGAACTCCACCACAAGGGCTGTCTTTGTGTCAGTTCTGAAACAGGAAACTTCCTGAGTCCTTTATCCAATGTGTTTTCTCTCTCACTGGCCACAGCCAGAATTTGGTTTATTCATGCTTCCCCTCATTCAGACGTTCTCAGAGTTGCTGCAGCTTGCTGTGATCACGGTGATGAGCAGGCATCCTCTCCTCCAGGAGCCGGGGAGGTGGTTCTCTAATGCGGTGCATGTTGTGGCGAGCGTGGGAAGTGCGGTCAGACTACGGGGCTGGGAAGGCCTGGCCGTCGCATGTGGAGGAGAGAGCGTTTCAGCTAGGCTTTAAAAGTGACTGGGGAGGGTGCTGTCGGGGCTCAGCAGGAATGGAGCCAACGAGTATCCACGAGGACGTGGGTTCAGTCCCTGGCCTCACTCAGTGGGTTAGGGCTCCAGTGTTGCCACGGGCAGTGGTGTAGGTCACAGATGTGCCTCAGATCCCACATTGCTGTGGCTGTGGTGAAGGCTGGCAGCTGTAGCTCTGATTCCAGAGCCAGCCTGGGAACCTCCATATGCCGTGGGTGCAGCCCTAAAAAAATAAAAAAGTAAAAGGGATTGGGGTCTTGACAAGCCGTAAGGTGGACGGTCATCCTGGGTGAAGCAAGCAGCACGAAGGCCCTGGTTCCTGAGCTGCTTGGCAGTTTACATGCTGTTCCTCTAAAGGCCCGCTGCTTTTCCCTTTTACTCTTTTTTTTTTTTGTCTTTCTGCCTTATCTAGGGCCGCACCCGCGGCATATGGAGGTTCCCAGGCTAGGGGTCTAACAGGAGCTGTAGCCGCTGGCCTACACCACAGCCACAGCAACGCGGGATCCGAGCCGCACCTGCAACCTACACCACAGCTCACGGCAATGCCGGATCCTTAACCCACTGAGCGAGGCCAGGGATCCAACCCGCAACGTCGTGGTTCCTAGTCAGATTCGTTAACCACTGAGCCACGACGGGAACTCCCCTTTTACTCTTATAACAAGACTTACTTGTGTTGTTGCTGCTGTCCCTCCTCTCTTTTGCTTATTTTGACCTTTTCTTTGTTTCCCTGTAATTCTTTTCTGTCTTTCTTTCAAGATTTTTATTTTTTTCTGTTACAGTTGATTTATAATATTCTGTTAGTTTCTGCTGTACAGTGCAGTGACCCCGTTGTACATTTATACGCATTCTTTTTCTCACGTTATCGTCCATCATGCTCCATCAGAAGTGACTAGTGCTGTTCAGCAGGACCTCATTGCTTATCCACTCCAAAGGCTAAATATTCTGTGTCTATTAACCCCAAATTCCCAGTCCCTCCCAGTCCCTCCCCCTCCCTCTTGGCAACCCCAAGTCTGTTCTCCATGTCTGTGATTTTATTTTCTGTGGAAAGGTTCATTTGTGCCCTATATTAGATTCCAGATATAAGTGATATCATATGGCATTTGTCTTTCTCTTCTGACTTACTTCACTCAGTGTGAGAGTCTCTAGTTCCATCCGTGTTGCTGCAAATGGCATTATTGTGTTCTTTTTTATGGCTGAGTAGTACTCCATTGTGTATATGTACCACATCTTCTTAATCCATTCATCTGTCGATGGACATTTAGGTTGTTTCCATGTCTTGGCTGTTGTGAATAGTGCTGCTGTGAACATGTGGGTGCATGTGTCTTTTTCAAGGAAAGTTTTGTCTGCATATATACCCAAGAGTGGGACTGCTGGGTCATATGGTAGTTCTATGTATAGTTTTCTGAGGAACATCCATTCTGTTTTCCATAGTGGTTGTCCCAGTTTACATTCCCTCCAATAGTGCAGGAAGTACAGGAGGGTTTCCCTTTTCTCCACACCCTCTCTAGCATTTGTTATTTGTGGACTTACTGATGATGGCCATTCTGACCATTGTGAAGTGGTACCCAGGGACAGGTTTGGTTTGCGTTTCTCTAATAATTAGTGACGTTGAACATGTCTTCATGTGCCCGTTGACCATCCGTACGTCTTCTCTGGAGGGACGTCTGCATTCTCTGTACGTGTTGGTTCTGTGCTTCAGGACCCAGGGGTGCAGGATGGCCTGGGTCTCCTCCACGGTGGAGTGTTGGCCAGTGTCATTCCTCGGTTCAGCTCAGGTTTCAGAGTGTGTACCTGGAGTGGTAAAGCCAGCCCGTGTGTGTGTTTGACCCTGGGTCCTGCCCACTGGGCAGGTGTGAGCCCCAGAAGAGGAACAAAGCGGGTCAGGGCCGTCAGGTGTTGCTCAGACACCCGCCCCCTGCCCGCCCGCCCTGTTCACACTGGTTTGCTTCCACGTTCTCCTACCACCTTCACACACGTCTGTCTTATCAAACCAGGTATGTTATTCAAAGACCCAAATGCATTCTGCCCTGGGTTGTTTTTTTTTTTTAATTTCCCCCCAATTTATCTTTATTCTTTTTTGTCTTTTTAGGGCCACACTGGAGGCAGATGCAATTCGCAGGCTAGGGGTCCAATCGGAGCTGTTAGCCTCTGGCCTACATACACCACAGGCACAGCAACTCGGGATCCGAGCCGAGTCTGAGGCCTACACCACAGGCACAGCAACTCGGGATCCGAGCCGAGTCTGAGGCCTACACCACAGCTCACGGCAGTGCTGGATCCTTAGCGTTACCCACTGAGCGAGGCCCGGGATCGAACCTGTGTCCTTATGGATGCTGGTTGGGTTCGTTAACTGCTGAGCCACAGCGGGAACTCCACTTTATCTTTATTCTGTTACTCACATTTTCTTTCTGTTTATTTTCAATAGTTAGGGGGTCATTTAAAAGGGACCTCTTCCCTAAAAAGAAAAAGGGGGACATCTTCCTTGTCTCAGGGACCCGGCGATGAGGTGGTGTCAGGTTCAAGGTCAGACCTGCTCTGGCAGTGCTCCTGGGGGCGAAGAGCCCGAGGGAGGACAGTTCCCAGCCCGGAGGGAGGAGGAGCCAGGCCACCCGCAAGCGTTCCTGGAGGAGACAGCGGCGCGGAGCCAGGCGGGGACGGCCGGGGCCCTGGGTTGGTGCCTCCCGAGGGGCCGCACCAGGGAGCTCGGCCTTTGACCCGGGCTTGGCGGTCTGGTCCTTTTTTCCTTGATGAAGGCAGATGAGGCTCAGCTGAAGCGCGAATCTGAGATGCCGGCCCCGCATGCCGGGCGGGCCTGTTGAGTGTGTGAGCGCTGAGGTTCCGTGGCCCGTTAACCTGGTGTTTTCTCTGGGCAGGAGGCCGAAGCAGCTGTCTCCAGAAATGTCTCTGAAACACACAGAGCGCGACGGCCCTCCACCCCGGGACCCGGTCGAAGGAGGTGGCCAGTGTCGCCCTCCGTCGCGGGTCCGCGTGGAGCACGAAGAGGAGTCGGGCGCTGACCTGAAGCAGTTCGGGACCGAGGAGCACTGCAGGCCTCACCCCAGGATCTGTCTGGAACCTCTAGAGAGACGGAAAGCCGGCCTCAGGCAGCTGGTCCTCAGGAAACTGCGGAAGAGCTGCCGGTGCAGTCAGGCCAGAGCCAAAAGCGTGGTGTTTGGTTTCTTTCCTGTTTTGCGGTGGCTCCCGAAGTACGATGTGCGGGAGAACATGTTAGGGGACGTGATGTCCGGCCTGATCGTGGGCGTCCTGCTGGTGCCCCAGTCCATCGCCTACTCCCTCCTGGCCGGCCAGGAGCCCATCTACGGCCTGTACACCTCTTTTTTTGCCAGCATCATTTATTTCCTGTTGGGCACCTCCCGCCACATCTCCGTGGGCATTTTTGGGGTGCTGTGCCTTATGGTTGGGGAGGTGGTTGACCGAGAGCTCGCCAGCGCCGGCTATGATGCCGCGCACGGCCCTGCTCTAGGGACGGCTCCCAACGGGAGCGCCTTCTTAAATCGCACAGCGGACGCGGTGTGTGACAAGAGCTGCTACGCGATCCGGGTTGGCAGCACCGTAACCTTTATGGCGGGAGTTTATCAGGTAAGAAACGCGGAATGAGTGGTTGTCTGTGGCAGAAGAAATCACTGGCGTGCAGTCTCAGCCCTAAGGAATCTTGGGGTCATAGTAGTTAGAACTGTCGTTTGCTGAAAACTCCGGGTGTGCGCGCGGCAGAGCCGAAATTGAGACCGTTTGACGCCACATCAGACAAGGCTGCTTCTGTTTTCTTAAGCCTAGGCTTCCTCTTAACCCGTGAATTTCAGTCAGCCAGAATCTGATTGTTTGGCTGTAAACATTTAAATCAGAAAGGGACCTCAGACCACCTAGCCCAGCTTGTTAATCTTATATGTTGAGAACTGTCAGACTGACGTGAAGTTCTGCGAGGCTGGTTATCGACGGAGTCAGCATTCACGGGAGAGCGTGGCCGAGCGGGGCTGGGAGCAGAGGCGCGCAGCAGCTCTGCGCAGCTCGGAGGTGGCCTCCCCCGCCGCCTCAGGCATCGCCGCTCCGTGAGTGGCCCTCTGAAGACGCCTCTCTCGGCCTTTGGGGAGGGTGCACACTGGGGACGCTGTCTCGTGCTGTAGCAGCCGGGAGGGGGCTTAGAATGAGCTTCTTCTCGGCTCTGTCATGGGGTCTCCTAGTCGGCGGCTCCCGGCACACCTCTGCCTGGGGGCATTCCGGAGTCGCGGCCGGCACCAAGCCTCTTCGCGGCTGCAGACGCCCGGAGCGGGGAGCGCCGTGGCTCAGGTGCAGGGGCCCGTGGGTGGGGGCACGGGGGAGGCGCTGGCGCAGAGGGCCTGTGCTCCCCAGGGGCCCTTTTGAGGCTTTTTTGTTAGGATGCCCTATCAGGACTGAGGAAGGAGGCCGTAGGATTCTGAGGAGTTCCTGGGAAGAGAAAAAAAAGATACGAAACGTTGCGTGCTTGAGGATGCGGAAGTAACGTGGGAGGCGGCGTGACGTAGGCACGTACATGTGGATGGAAAGAGTTTCAGGAGTTCCTGTCGTGGCTCAGTGGGTTAAGGACCCGAGATCTCCGTGAGGATGCGGGTTCAATCCCTGGCCTTGCTCCATAGGCTTAGGATCAGGCATTGCGTTGCAGTGTAGGCCGTAGACGTGGCTGGGACCCCGCGTGGCTGCGGCTGTGGCATAGGCCGGCAGCTGTAGCTCCAGTTCGACCCCTAGCCCAGGAACTTCCGTGTGCTGAGGGTGTGGTGTAAAAAGAAAAAAAAATTCTGTTTTGATGTGAATCTCATTTTTTATCAGCTAAAACGTCCCTTTTGCAGTAATGATTTGTGATTTAAAGAAAATATGTAGTTTTTTATTAGAAGTTTTCCAGTTTGAGTTTTTTGATTTCTCTTGGATCCTTTTCTTTTCCTTTTTTTTTTTTCACTTTTTAGGGTTGCACCTGCGCCATATGGAGGTTCCCAGGCTAGGGGTAGAATGTGAGCTACAGCTGCCGGCCTGCACCACAGCCACAGCAACGCCAGATCCGAGCCCTGTCTATGACCTACACCACAGGTCAAGGCAACACCAGATCCTTAACCCACTGAGCAAGCCAGGGATCGAACCTGCAGCCTCATGGTTCCTAGTCGGATCCGTTTCTGCTTCACCGCAACGGGAACTCCCCAAGAATTTGTCTTTTTTCAAAGCGATCCTAAGCTTCCTCAAGTTTAAGAAACACTGTACGAGAAGGTAGGAATCTTTGGTTCCCGTGTTGGCTGGTCAGTAACGGGGTGACCTTGGCTGAGTCGCTTGGGCCCCGGAGTGTCAGTAAATTGAGCCGTCTCCGCACTGAGAGCAGCGATAGCTGATGGTGTCTGTCCAGCTCCGACCTCCTGGGTGCCCCCATCACGGGTCCCTCCACCGGGACGTGCCCGGGCGTCCAGGGTGTGGAACCCTTTTCCGCTGCCCTTTAACCCGTGTGTCCTCCCTTCCAGGTAGCCATGGGCTTCTTCCAGGTGGGCTTTGTGTCCGTCTACCTCTCCGACGCCCTGCTGAGCGGGTTTGTCACGGGGGCCTCGTTCACGATTCTCACCTCGCAGGCCAAGTACCTCCTGGGCCTCAGCCTCCCTCGGAGCAGCGGCGCGGGGTCGCTCCTCGCCACGTGGGCTCACATCTTCAGGAACATCCACAAGACCAACCTCTGTGACCTCGTCACCAGCCTTCTGTGCCTTCTGGTTCTTGTGCCAACCAAAGAACTCAACGAGCGCTTCAAGGCCAAGCTCAAGGCGCCGGTCCCGATGGAACTCCTTGTGGTGGTGGCAGCCACGCTGGCGTCGCATTTTGGCAAACTGAGTGAGAAGTACAATACCAGTGTTGCCGGCCACATCCCCACCGGGTTTATGCCGCCCAGCGCCCCGGCCTGGGAGCTGGTCCCCAGGCTGGCTGTGGACGCGGTGGCCATTTCCACCATTGGCTTCGCCATCACCGTTTCCCTCTCCGAGATGTTCGCCAAGAAGCACGGCTACACGGTCAGGGCCAACCAGGAGATGTGCGCCATCGGCTTCTGCAACGTCGTTCCCGCCTTCTTCCACTGCTTCACCGCCAGCGCGGCCCTCGCCAAAACGCTGGTCAAGGAATCCACAGGCTGTCAGACTCAGGTCTCTGCCGTGGTGACCGCGCTGGTCCTCCTGCTGGTCCTCTCGGTGATCGCGCCCCTGTTCCACTCCCTGCAGAGGTGTGTCCTCGCGGTGGTCACGGTCGTGAACCTCCGCGGAGCCCTCCTGAAATTTAAGGATCTGCCCGACATGTGGCGGGTCAGCAGAATGGACACGGTTACCTGGTTCGCCACCATGCTGTCCTCTGCACTGATAAGCACCGAAATAGGCCTGCTGGTCGGTGTCTGCTTTTCGATGTTCTGTGTCATCCTTCGAACGCAGAAGCCACAGACGGCGTTGCTCGGCTCGGTGCGAGAGTCCGAAACCTTCGAGTCCACGTCTGCCTACAGGAACCTCCAGGCTAAGGCAGGCGTCAAGGTTTTCCGCTTCGTGGCCCCCCTGTGCTACATAAACAAGGAGTATTTCAAATCCGCCTTATATAAAAAAACTGTCAACCCAGTCTTAGTACAGGCAGCTCGGAAGAAAGCAGCGAAGAGGAAGCTGAGGAGGGAGGAGGCAGCGCTGAGCGGCGCCCAGGACGAGGTGTCGCTGCGGCCCCCCCCCGACCCGCCCGAGCTGCGCGCCGTGGTCATCGACTGCAGCGCCGTGCAGTTTCTGGACACGGCGGGGATCCGGACGCTGAAGGAGGTCCGCAGGGATTATGAAGCCATCGGCGTCCAGGTTCTGCTGGCTCAGTGCAACCCCTCCGTGAGGCAGTCCCTGGCCCGGGGGGAGTACTGCACGCAGGAGGAAGAAAACCTTCTTTTTTATAGCGTGTACGAAGCCGTGAACTTTGCAGAAGACGTTGAAGCTCAGAAAGGAATATGTGTTTCCAATGGTCTGAGTTTTTCCAGTGGTTGATTGAGAAAGTAGCTGGAGGAACCCCGTCAGGCCCGTAGGTGACAGGTGCAGGCGTGCAGCGTTTTCTACCTGCGACTGGAAGCTGGTGAAGCGGCGGCCTCCGGGCTAGACTGCACCTTCCCTTTGAAGCTGGCGGCCTTTGGTTCCGCAGATGCAGCAACTTTTAGTTAGAGGCAGAATCAAAAGGAAGGAAACCCTGGTTTCTGGCTTTCTTGTGAACATAAGGTTTCCTTGAGATTAAATAAATAACCATTGACTTGAACTGCAGAGCAGCCCCCAACCTGATTGCCACCCTGTCTTAGGGGCTGTGACTCTGGACTCTTCCTTCTTCAGGGAGCCGAGGGGCAGCACTGCGGGGACAGGCGTGCTGGAGTCGGTTTGCCGGTTCTGCGGGGCGGGGGTAGAAGGGCAGCTGCCGGCGGCCGCCTCCCTCCCCGCTGCCCGTCGGACGGCCGCGCGCTGGGCAGGTGCGCGGAGTCCTGCCCCCGGTCTCCTGCGCTTCGGCCGTGCGTTTGCAGCGGGGGTGGTGGGGCGGAAAGAGCGCTTCCTACGCAGTGCGAGTAGCACGCTCCCCGCCCCCGTGGGAGCCGTCTCCGCTGTCCCCGTTGCTGAGCTGCTCTTTCCCGTTGAGCGGTTTTCACTCTCCGTCACTTTAGCGAGTTCCCGTGGAAGCTGTCCTCCGCTGCCGCGTCTGATGCCCAGCGAGCGGCGGGCCTGGCAGAGAAAGGGCGCGTTCGGCCACCTTTGCCGTGAGCTTGGGGCGAACGGCAACGACCGACAACTTCCCCTAAGACTGTTCATTCGGCAGTGAATTTCCTTGCCCTTCCCGCGGCCCCGCAGCCAAGAGGGTCAGCTGGGCATCGCCAGCCTGTCCCCCGTGGGAGACGCAGCCGCCCACGCTTCCTCGGTGGGAAGCGTGTGCTCTGACCCGTGGAAGGGCGCCTAGAAGCGGGAGAGCGCCTGCAAGTGCTGCCGGTCCTGGGTCGGGAGCCGGTTCGGTGCGAGCAGAGCTGCGGCTCGCTGCCCAGGACGCTTCTCGTGTACGGTGAATCCTGATGACAGCGATAGCTGGTAGCTCTTGGGGCCACCTGAGGCCATTGTGTGAGAGGACTCAGAGACCTCACCTCCGAACAAGCTGGGGTCTGGGGGTGTGTTGTTGGCGGCAGCTGTCCCAGGCCGTAGCACAGGGCAGTTCCTTTGCAAAAGCAAGGCGGCCCGACCCTGAGAGCGTACAGTTGTCCGTCTGGACCTTGACTGGCGAGGAGGAAAGGCGGGTTTTCCGGAGTTAGGTGCGTGTGAGGCTGACGCATTTAGCCCCACCGGTTTATACAAACGAAATAAAAATTGCAGCAGTGCCAAGTCGTTCTTAATCCTCTCCTCCACCCTGAACGGTTTAGGTATGTCTGAGACGCAAACGCGGCGTGGAAGGCACGTGTTGGCCTGGGACCCTTTTCAGCCCACCTGTCCTCCTCGCTGGCTCCGTGAACCGCAGTGTCCTCTGCGCCGGTCGAGCTCGCCCGTCAGCTGACGCGGGGCAGCCGCTGTGGGGGCTCTGGTTCCGCCTCTGCGGTGATCGCCGCCGCGACTCTGCAAGTGTCCTGCGTTTTCATCTTTTTAGCACTTAAGCCTAGGAGTTCGGAAGCGTTAACTGCTGTTTGTGTTTTTGTGTTTTGCTTACTATTTGTAGCCGGTATTGGTTGTAGCCAGCTCTCTCTGCAGTCCCGTGAGCAGTGACAGTAAGATCAGTGTCTTGGTTGTCATTTCTGTGCCGTCCCTCCTGCCCCGAGGCCCATCCATGCCGCTGTCTGAGGCCGTCCGACCAAGTAACGAGCACATGGTCAAGACGGCCCCATAGTTTAGCAAGTGTGATCGCAGCAAGAAAAGAAAAATGTCCAAAGGATTTGGGAAATCTCTGACAAGAAAGCGAGTAACGTGGTTTGACCTTTGCCTGACACTGCTGTCCATCTGTGGGCATAGAAACCGTTGTAGGACTTTATGCAGTTAGCAGATTCTTGCATCGTATCTGTTTTTTTCTCCTGCCCAAGCCGACGAATGCGGGATTCTGCTTTGGAAGCCGTTGGTGGAAGAGATCACTAGAATTTCAATCTCCCCTTCTCTGCTGGGTTTGTTAAGATTTTTTTTATTGATGGTATTTAAAGGAATCAAACAGGAAGCCAGAGCCTAATTCACCAACAAAACCAATGTTTTTGCTTGTTTCCTCGCTCAGGGACTCGGACTTTAGTTCCCCAGGTGATATTTTACCACGTGACTGATAGAGAAGTGTCTTGCCTACTCTGAACTTGACTCTCATCGCTTATTGACAAATGTACAAAATACTGACTATCCCAGTGTCATGTCATTGAAGTGCAGGCCCATTCCTGGCGGTTAGAACTCTGAGCAGCAGCCGCGTGGCTGCGCCCGGGAGGCTGAGGCGACCGCGGCTGCCGTGCCGGAGGTGCCGCGAAGACCGACCGACTGCAGGAGGGGGCAGAGGGGCTCAGCTGACTTGGCCCGCGCAGCGGCGGGCGGCCAGGATGAAGAGCCACACTCAGTTTGCGAGAAAGGTCCGAGCTGGATTCCGGTTCTGGAGGCCAGGATGCAGGTTGACCAGAGCCGAGGGCGGGTGAGGGGGCACCTGGTGTCCAAGGCTGGTGCCAGAGCCGGAGGTGACCCGCCAGCTCCGGGTCCTGGCCTGTGACTCCAGCTTCCGCCGGTAGCAGAGCTGCCAGGTGTCTGGCTGGCTTTGTTCCTTGAGGAGTAAAGGGAAGGGAGACTTGAACGGTCTGACCTAGCTTTCAGACGTTAGGAGTCTCTGAAGCCAAGATTGCGGGCAGATTTGCAGGCTGGTGAATGATCTTGAAAGCGGCAGGGCCTGCGATGCGGGCGTCGGGCTCTGCTGATGTCGTGACCGCGCGTTTTAACAAGAGTGGTGATTCCCCCGCTGGGGTCCCCGTCCCGGCTCAGCGGAAACGGATCCGACCGGCGTCCACACGGGCACTCTCTGAAGAGCACGGTGTCTGGGCGTGAGCCCGCGTCCTGATGTACAACCGAGAAAAGGGCGGTAGTGAACCTCGGGGAACTCAAACTGAGCCCAGAAGGTGTAAGGATAAGCTCCGTGAGCTCTGTCCTCCTTACCCGTGTTCTCGGCGGATTGCTTCCACTCCGTGCGGCTGTGGGGAGCCGTCACTTCCGCGGACAGATGCTTTCTGGGGACCCAGGCACGGGGGCCGGACCGCGGTGCTGAATCCAGCAGGTGGTTCTGTGGCCACACCCCTCCCAACACGTGGGCGCACTTGGAGCTTCTTTCTGGAGGGGCTGAGCCGAGCCCGGGTTGAGGTCCGCGTGGGAGGCCGGCAGCTGAGGCCAGCAGGGAGGCGCGGCTGCCCCAGGTCCGTTCAGGTCCGGACGCGTGGGGCCAGGATGGGAGCCCGAGCGACAGCATTTAGACTTGGCTTAATTTTTTGTTCTTTAATGCTTCGTTTTCTTTTTTTTTCTTCTACTGTTTCATCTGTTCTAATGATACCTTGTTTGAAACCAAGCTTTAAGAACTGCAAAAAGGAGGAAAACTGGATCTAGAAAGCTTTAACGCTCTGAACTAACTTGGCTTTTTTTTGTTTGTTTTTTTAATAAGGATTTTAGATAATCATGAATGGAATCATTCGAGTGCTAAGAACAAAAATGAAAATTATAATGCAATAGGCCCAAATAATATACCAGCTGATTTGTTTAGCATAGCTGTTATTAAAGTAAAAGACAGAGTTCCTGTTGTGGCTCAGTGGTAACGAACCCACTAGCATCCATGAGGACACAGGTTCGATCCCTGGCCTCACTCAGTTGGTTAAGGATCCAGCGTTGCCGTGAGCTGTGGTGTAGGTCATGGATGTGGCTCGGATCCTGCGTTGCTTTGGCTGTGGTGTAGGCCGGCAGCTGCAAGCTCCAATTCAAGCCCTAGCCTGGGAACTTCCTGCAGCAAAAGTAGAATAGTATCGAAATACTGTAAGTATACAATTTTAGTTTTTTTTTTAATGTTAGTAACTTTAGAAATGGAGAATTTAGACATGGGAGTAGGGGAAAATTTATTTTTATAAGGTAATTTTTATCCTGACAAGGGCAATTTTTTAAAGTGTTTTGCACCTGAAAGTAAATAGGAAATTTAAATAAGCATATACCAAATAGTGTGTTTCTGGGGTGTGTATTTTATTGTTTTCTGAGTGATGTCACATAGGAAGGGGCTACTTTGGATGCTGAGAGCTGGAACGCCGAAGGCCACTGAGGCCGTTATTGGAGAGGCCATGTTTGTAAATATGGGCTGGAACTTCGTATAGCTTTCTTGAACTTGAATCGTGGCTCTGAAATTGGCTGAAGAATTATAATCATATTAAAAATACCAATCAGAGAATTTCTGACCGAGGGTTTTTCACTTGGCAAACAAGTAGCCTTGGCCAGAGGGCTTTTAACGGCCGTTTTAAGAAGCTCGTCTCAGAGAGGGGCTCAGAGAGGGGCTCCGGCATTTCCGCGTCTCCCACTCGTGAATAATGAGTCGCCTGGAGTGGAACGGCTCTCGCCTTTTCAGCTCGTGCCTGCTGGCCAGTCAGTGGGCTCTGGCGCTGCCCTGAGGTCTCAAGAGTCGGTGTGAGCAAGTGCGTGTGTATAAAACTCCACCTTCCGGGGTCTCCCGTGCGATTTCACGTGCAGGTCAAGGCGATGTCAGAGGGACGGGTGAGTGGACCCGAATTTGTACCGCCTTTCTTTGCAGTTACCGAAGGCTAAGGGCTGTGTGGGGTATGTCTTACGCGATGTGTGTCTTTTTTAATTAAAGAAAGTGCCTTGATGCGGTTCCACTTCAACATGCCTAACCCCGTGGGGAGGGGACGAGCTCCTGGCGGCCCTGCGGCCGCTGCAGGGCAGGGGCTCGGTCACACGGCAGGTCCCGTTTTTCTGGGATCTCTGCTTGTGACGTTGATTACATAAGATCCTCTGTGTTGAGATTCGAGGTGTCATTTCATTTGTCTGCTAATAAATTGTTATGTTAGTAAAATATCACCGTGTCTGAATTATTTAAGTGCCAGGAAGGGCTGGTTTCTAAGAGACACACTCGGGGCACCAGGGAGCTTTAAAAGGCCGTCTCTGCGTCTGGGTGTGACTCGGCCGTTGCTTTTCCCCTCAGACAAAGGTATCTGTCCTTACAGAACGTCAGGAAGCATAAAGAAACCGCATTCTCTCCCTTTTGCCTCGGGGTCCTCAGTGAGCGGGTTGACGCTTTGGGGACTGTTTTTCCATCAGGGAAAAGGGGACGAGGCCAGAGGCCGGTTCTTATACGCTGCGTGACTGCTGCTCCGCAGCGCTGAAGTCGGAAAACCCGTCTGCGGTGCTGCTGTGCGCGCTGAATGTCCAGCCTCCTTCCCCCTCAGTAAGCCGGAGCCACCACCGCACGCGGGCTGAGCGAGGCGGCGGTGCGGCCCCGCCGGGCACCGCGCCCTGAGCCCCGGGCTGCGCCCCGCTCCCCCTCGGACCCCAGCTGCGCCCTGGAGCGGGCGCGCGGGCCGAGGGCGGCGGGCGTGCAGTGGCCGCGGCGAGGGAGCGGGCTGCCTGGGCCTCCGGGCCTCCTGTGCCGGCGCCCTGCCTGTCTGCCCGCGCCCGCGGCCCCGCGCCCGGCCCCCGCCCGCGCTCCGCACCGGCGCCACCGCTTAGGCCGTCGCCTCTCAGACCCAGCTGCACCGGGCAGAGTGAGGCTCTGCTTGCGGAAACGCCCACGCGTGGTTATTAAAGAGGCTGGTCCACGGACCCCCGTATCCTGAACACCTCGCGCCGCCGGCTCTCCTCGGCTGACTCCACGCTTGCGGCCTCGTCCGCCTTACGGTCCGCGCGCCGCGCAGCCGGCCTGCCCTTGCCGGGGCACCGGCCAGCGTGTCTCCATAGAGGTCTCCGGAGCCGGTGTTGCGCTGCCAGCGCTCCCGGGGCGCCTCGCGTGCGGCATACCCGCAAACGCCTCCTCTTGAACTTGTTTTGCCTGCGACGAGACCTGGCTACTAAACCCAGAGACCTGGGGCATTCTAGAATATTCCTTTTCACTCCACATCAAGTCCGTCTACCTGGCAAGAGTCGTTCAAATCCAGCATATGTGTGTTGCCCTCAGTGTGTATCATTTCTTCTCTGGACGCTGCCACAGCCTAACTAGTTCTCTGTGTCTCTGCAATGCAGCCTCTACAGTAGTTAGAAATTCCTCAAAAAGTAACTTGATCTTTGCTGCTTGTAAGTGGTTCTGATGCTTCCGGGGCAGGTTCAAAATGAATATGCTTGAGCCAACAAGACCTTAGCAGCTCTGCCCTTGCCTTCATTTCCAGCTCCTGTCCTGACACACATCCTCTGCTTGACACACCTACCTGTGACCTTCTATTAGTACCCCAGGCTTTTGTTCCTCCTGCCCAGAGTTGCTTCCCAGCCCCACCAGCCCAACTCCCTGCTCCTCCTCCCAGAAACTTCGTATCAAATGGCCCTTGCTCGCGGCAGCACTTCCTGTCCTTTGCTGTCATGCAGATGCTCCTTGGGTCCATCCGTGTCCCTGTAAGTTCTGATTATTCTCTGAAGTGGCATTTACCACTCTGTATTATTTTTTTCCCCTCTCATTTATCTCCTCCACTAACTGGGCTGCTTGAGAGTTGGGCAGTGAACTTTATCCCTAGAGCCTCTATAGCCAGAAGTGGGTATTTGACAAGGTCCAGTAATTTCAGTGACTTTTTTAAAATAGGTGATACAGTATCTGAGCTTTAAAGAAAACATTTCTCAACCATACTCTGTATCACGGATCTATGAATATACCTTTTTTTTTTTTTTTTTTTAATTTGCTTTTTAGGGCCGCACCCTCGGGAAATGGAAGTTCCCGGGCTAGGGGTCGAGTCGGAGCTATGGCCGCCGGCCTACAGCACAGCCACAGCAACTTGGGATCCGAGCCGCATCTGCGACCTACACCACAGCTCACGGTACCGCCGGATCCTTAACCCACTGAGCGAGGCCAGGGATCGAACCCGCATCCTGATGGATTCTAGTTGGCCTTGTTTCCTCTGAGCCACAATGGGAACTTCCTGAATATACTTTGTGTCATGATTACTAAGAGTGTTTTGCACAGTAAAGTTGCAAAATGGGGTTGTTTAAACTTTACACAGGCGTTCCCGCTGTGGCTGTGGTGCAGTGGGCTAATGATCCAGCCTGTCCCTGTGGAGGCATCAGTTCAGTCCCCGGCCAGGGTGGTGGGTTAAGGATCCGCATTGCTGCAGCTGTGGTGTAAGTCACGGCTCCAGCTCAGATCTGATCCTTCGACCAGGAGTTTACGTATGCCATGGGGTTGACCAAAAACGGTAAGAATTAGTAATACTAGATCTGCACAGTGTTTCAGTGTGTGGCCCGGGGTCAGCCACACGGCTCACGGCTTCGAGAGCTGAAAGCAGAGTGTGTGTAACGGTGTGGGGTGGGCAGTCTGAGGCACAGGGTTTTGTTCTGTTCCGTTTTTGTTTTGTTGCCATGGCGTGCAGTGGCTGGATATGGGATCTCAGTTGCAGACAGGTCGAACCCGGCCTGCTGCTGTGAAAGCGCCAAGTCCTAACCCCTGGACCAGCCAGGAACTCCCGAGGCACAGTTATTTCCAAGTTCGGTGTTTAAACAAGTCCCACCTCCTGTGTCTTTCCATCTCTTTCCTCAGCGTCCTCTTTCTCAGTCTCATACCGAATCAGAGAAGTAACCAGCAGGTGCTCCTGAAGGGTGGGCAGGCAGCTGAACTGTCGCCCTTAGGTGGCCCACGTCTGCCCTCTGGTGGCCGGGATATGCTACCACGCCCACCTCAAAGTTGACTGCCCTCCGGTGGAGCTAGGCCTGCAAATGGGGACACCCCTATCCTAGGATTTGCTGGAAAGAGGAAATAACAAATGAAACAGTGCTAGACACGAACTGGCAATCCATAAGTCTTAGCTTCCTTCCCTTACATTTTTTTTTCTTTTTAGGGCCACACCTGCAGCATATGGAAGTTCCTGAGCTATGGGTCACGTTGGATCGTATCGAAGCTGTGTGTGTAAATTATGCCACAGCTTGTAGCAACACCGGATCCTTAACCCACTGAGCGAGGCCAGGGATCAAACCCGCATCCTCATGGATACTAGTCGGCTTCTTAACCGGCTGAGCCACAATGGGAACTCCTTCCTTCCTTTTTAATGAAAGAGCCGGTCTTAGGAACAAAGCAAAGAAGGCCTCTGGAGTTTTTTCTGTTGATCAGGCTGGGTGTTCTGGAACACTGAACCCCAAGGCGTTGTAGCGGGAAGGCAGGTCCCTGCCTAGAGGTGATGTTCCAAATAGGACGGCCCGTCGCGACAATAGAGCCTTTCTGGCACACCCAGTCCGTAACTGTTATCGTGACGGCGCAGCGGAGGTGGGTCCCTGGTCTCGGAAGGTTACCTTCCGAGTGGACTGGTCAAAAGGGACGCAGCCATGTCCTTAGGCGGGGCTGGAGGGAAGGGGGCACGGAGTTCTGATGAGGACAGCAGGCCACGAAGGGAGAGCTTCAACCTCTTACTTTAAAAAGAGTCAAAAACCCCTAATGTCCCATAGAAGCAAGATTTCACCTGCTGTGAACCAGACCACAGAAGCCCTCTTTCGGACCTGATTTCCATCGACTTGGGATGTAATCCGTACGATACATTAGATGAGTCAAGAGTGTGGGGTTTGTTTTCTTTTTAAGCAAGTTTAAGCACTTACTTACTGAATATTACTATAGGCCAAGCACTCGGACAGAGTCTTTCATGTCAGAGTCGTGTGTGTGGAAATGCGTACTCCGCATTGCCTTTCTGGGGAAGGAAACAGGTCTAAGTCCATCTATTAGCATTCACTGCCAAAGAATAGATTATGACCTGGACCAGAACAATATTTGCGGAAAAATTTATGGAAAAATTCTGCAAATCCTTTTAAATAGAGGACACCCCAGCCTTATCTCCCTGTCATTTGCTAGTAAATCAGTGCTTCATACAGCTTTAAAAATAAGGTGGTGTTGACATCGTACGGGTGTGTCAATTTATAAACAGACGTTTCTTGACATGGCTGTGCTCCCCGCACAGCGCTAGGCACCACTAAGCTTACAAAGGTGCACTGGTCCCTGCTTTTATGGAGCTTACGGTCTAGGCAAGGAGCCACAGAACAATGACAGGATGGCAGAGACCAAGGTGCTGCGGAGTTGACGGCGAGAAGGGTGAGCAGGCGCTGCCGGGGAGGAAGAGGACTCCAGGTGGTTCTCGGACGTGTGAGGCCGGCTTGGTGAGGAGGGTGAGGCACTGGCGGCCGTGGCGATGGAGTGAGGGGGCACCGGTCCGCGGTGGGGCGGGGGCCAGGGGACGGCACACGCACGCTGAATCGTACTGCGCAGCCAAGTTGGAGATGGAGGTCGTCGTCAACTCCAGAGGGTGCCAAAGCTCAGCTGAATCGTCTAGTCTTTTCTTTGTTTAGGCATTTGGGAGCTCCACAGACACTTGGGCAAAGGGCAGGTGAGGGAACAAATGAGAAACGGAGTCAGGAGCCCTGACACCAGATGCTGAGAGCAGTGACGGTGCTGACAGACACTGTTTTCCTCTCCCGTGGGCTAAGAAATTTAACTACGTATAGTCCTTTTAATTCAAATTATACTAGGGAGTTACCGTCATGGCACAGCAGAAACGAATCCAGCTAGGAACCATGAGGTTGCGGATTCAATCCCTGGCCTTGCTCAGTGGGTTAAGGATCCAGCGTGGCCATGAGCTGTGGTGTAGGTTGCAAACGCGGCTTGGATCCTGCGTTGCCGTGGCTGTGGTGTAGGCCGGCAGCTGTAGGCTCCGATTTGACCCCTAGCCTGGGAACCTCCATATGCTGTGGATGCGGCCCAAATTATACCAGCTTGTTCAAAGGAAAAATGTCCAAAATAAACTTTAAAAGCACATCTTTTTAAGACATCTGCTTTTTGTGTGATTTTGCTCTTTCTACGTGGAAACAGTACTTTCTCTGATTAATCTGCTTTATACATCTCTTTCAGTTATGTAACTATGGGAAGAAGAATGCTGAATGGCTGTAGGTTTCTGGAAGAGCCACAAAATTCAGCTGTGGCGGGGAACTGTGCTGCCACACTAGCAGGTATTGTGTGTATCTGGTACAAATCAAAGTGACACTCATGTGACTCATTAGGAATAGATGCTGGAGTTAAAAAGGATATTAAGAATGCCTTTTTAGGAGTTCCCTTCGTGGCTCAGTGGTTAACGAATCCGACTAAGAACCGTGAGGTTGCGGGTTTGATCCCTGGCCTTGCACAGTGGGTTAAGGATCCGGCGTTGCCGTGAGCTGCAGTGAAGGTTGCAGATGCGGCTCGGATCCCGCGTTGCTGTGGCTGTGGCGAAGGCCGACAGCTACAGCTCCCGTTAGACCTCTAGCCTGGGAACCTCCATATGCTGTAGGTGTGGCTCTAGATAAAAGGCAAAAAGACCAAAAAATAAAAAAAAATGCCTTTTTATAAGATAAAAAATTTAATATAAATTTGATTATAAATTTATACAGGGGTTTTTTTGGCCACACCTACGGCACGTGGATGCCCCCCCCCACCCCGGCTGGGGTGGAACCTGTGCCACTGCAGTGACGACGCGGGATCCTTAACCCGCTGTGCCAGACGAGAACTCCTAAACTTGTACAGTTTTTAGATCACTTAAAATTGACTCTGCTTTAGCAGACGCCTCTGAAGAATAAACAAAGGAATAAGGGTGATTTCTGGAGCGGCTCTGGTGAAGGCAGAGTGTGCCCTCATCTTCCGTACGCGGTCCAGGCCGGGTTACTCGCGGCGGGCAGGACCGGTGGGCGTGCCCGTCATCTCAGGCCGTCAACTCGCGGCGCTCCTCTGTCTGTGTCTGCACGGGACGGGTCCGCGGAGCCGTCTGTCCCCTCGCATGGCTCTGATAACACTGTCCCTTGCCATCCCCCTGCCTCCACGCTGCTCAGGTCTCCTCTTACAGGCACTCCGTCCTGGCGCCCAGCTCCTGCCGATGATCGTCCTGAAAGCGCTCAAAGGCGCTCTGAGAGGCTGGGCGGCGCTGGTCAGTGCTCTCGGCACAGACAGACCTAGCTCTGCTCACACTTGTGGAGCGCTCAAGAGAATAGCTGAGAAGGTTCTGGAGTTGCCAAGTCAGTAGGAAGGAGGTAACTGCTCTGGAGTAAGCACAACTGATGCTGTTTTGGGGGCAGTTGTGACTGGGAGCGTTCAAATGGCCAGCTGAAGAGAGAGGTGCCAGGATCCAGCTGGACCAGTGGTTCTCAGAGCACGGACCTCAGACCACATCAGCATCCGTATCACCTGAGAGCTTGGTATAAATGAAAATTCTTGGTAGAAATTAACCCCGAATTCCATTCAAGGAAAAATCCTAATTACTTCATAAAACTGGAATGTTGTCATAATTGTAATTGCTTAAAATTTAAGTTCAATAGCCTATCTAAAGAAATATGTATTCTTGTAAACTGCAACTTCTGAATGAAAAGAGACTGAATTTCTACATTATTTTGGTTGGAGGAAATCTGTAATTTCGGAATCAGTGAGAGTTTGTGTCGCTCTTCTCGTTCAGTATCCATCTGTGCCACCTAGCTGGCCAGGGACGGCGTCAGGAGCACCTGCCGCGTTCCTGTGCGCTTGGGAGGGCGCCTGTGCCAGTGACTTGGGGCTGCCGGGCTGAAGACGCCCCCCGTGTCCGCTTCCAGCGTCAGCAGGACTGTGGCCGCCGCGTCCTGGATAACCTCTGCGTCCGGCAGCTCCCGAGAGGTGGCGAGGCCGTCATCTGCGGTGACAGAGTCCTGGGCGTTTATTTCATTTGGGACAGAGGTGGCAACGGCCACCAAGTGCCATGGCTTTTCGATGGCAGTGTCTGGTTCACTGGCTGTTGCTTCCGTGTCAGAGTCTGTCAGCGCCACAGGGACGGTGCCCGCCTTCCGCCGGCTTCTCACCGCCGGCGCTGCTGCCCGAGGGCCACTTTTTCTGGAGCCTCACTGCTGTTGAGCTCGACGAGCATCCTTTAGGAGGTGGCTCCCGTACAGCCTCTGACGGTACGAACCACGGCAAGATTCAGCGGCTGCAGGACGCAGTGCGGTTCGAGGGCAGATACCCCGCCGAAGCCTTGGCAGGCCCGGAGGCCCGGTGTGAGCGGAGCGGCTGTCCGTCGGCGGGAGGACCCGGCGTCCTGCCCGCCCCGTCGTGGCATCCACAGTCGTCGGCCGCTCAGCGAGCAGGTCCGGGTTGCCCGGGCCCACTGGTCGGCGCGGCAGTCACAGGGACCGACGGCACATTCCTGAGGCCGCGTGGGTTGGCCGACCTACCAGCCATCAATGGTCTCATTTTTTCAGCCCCTGAAGCATGACAACAAAAGAGCGCTGTCAGCAGCTGCCCCGCTTTCCTGCCCCTCGGCCGTGGTCCCCTTGAGCAGCAAGTGTGAGCTGCGGAAGCGACTGGGGAAACACTCCCGTCTGATCAGCATTAGAGATGCTGTCCGGGCTGCAGTCAGCCACGAGTTTGCTCCTTTGGCCTGCGTGCCGCGCGGTAACCGTATCTAGTCCTAGGCCAGTCGTGGCTCCGTCAGCCTGCTCCCTGCGGGCCGCTTTCAGAGCAGTGGCGTGGCGAGCCCAAGCTCTGTTCGGCCAGCCTACACTTTGCTTGAAAACTGTCACAGCCAAGTGTGTTGGCCAAGGTGAGTGCTTTTTTCTGAATGACAGAACCAGTCACGAGAATCCTCTCGGCAGGGGTTTCTTGAAAGCCAGCACAGACAGCCGCGTGGCTGTCGTCAAAGGACACGCCTCATCCTTTGCCGCCGGGGCCCCGCGGAGGCTCATGCACCTTTTGTTCGAATTTGGCGCCATCCTATAAGGCCGTGGACAGAGCAGAAGGAGTAATACCGAATTCTTGGCCACGTCGCCCTTCCGTTCGCCTGAGTCTGCAGCTTCCGCAACCTTCATTTTCTCCTCCAAGGAGAACTGCCGCCGTTTCTTGTCCCCCGGTCTGCCACATCTGTAGAGTGAGTGCCGGGCCGCAGCCACCAGGGCTGTGTCCGCTCCTGCTCCCGGCTTGTCTGGCCACAAGTGTGGGAAATGGAGAAGACAAAATGGGGTGCCTATTGGGAGCCAAAGATAACGGATTTCCCCTAAAATATAGGTTCATATTTTTAAAAATCTTATTAGAAAATGATAATAATAAGGCCAAAATAAAGAGAAGTCAGGATTCACACTACTGACTTTTTGTACAGATGACTTATAGAGACTCAGAGAATGTTTGAAATAGATCTTATAGACAGTAAACTTTCTGAGCCTTTGTAAAAATACTGACAATGTCTGTTCTATCTACTATGAGACTAGATTGAAATAATAGATGATAAAAGAACTTTGCACATAGCAATGCTTTGTATCAATTCGAGGATTCTTTTTTCCATGTTTTTTTTTTTGGTCGTACCCACAGCATGTGGAAGTGTCTGGGCCAGAGATGGAACCCGAGCCAGCCTTGCAGCCTGCACCACCGCTGTGGCCACGCTGGGTCTTTAACTCGCTGTGCCACCAGGGAACTTCCAAGGAACTATTAGCTGGCTCATTTTACATTTTTTTTTTTGTCTTTTTGCTTTTTCTAGGGCCACACCCGTGGCATCTGGAGGTTCCCAGGCTAGGGGTCTAACAGGAGCTGTAGCTGCTGGCCTACACCACAGCCACAGCAACGCGGGATCCGAGCCGTGTCTGCAACCTACACTACAGCTCACGGCAACGCCAGATCGTTAACCCACTGAGCGAGGCCAGGCATCGAACACGCAACCTCATGGTTCCTAGTCGGATTCATTAACCACTGAGCCACGATGGGAACTCCTGGCTCATTTCACAGATACAGAAGCTGAGGCTTAGGGAGGGGGCCTGCCCACACTCACAGAGCTCAGATTTCCTGACCCAGACGAGTGTTATTTCTGCCACTCCGCAGTCCCGCTTGGAGCTCCACCACGGTAAGGTCTTCAGGACGCTCTCAGCATTTGGCCGGGAGGATTTTCACTGTGGGAGGATGTTTCTGGTTGGACAAATATTCGCCGGTGCCAGTGGTAAAGGTACACCAGCGAGCAGGACAGTCCGCGTCCCCGCCCTGAGGAAATCCAGTGTGAAGTGGGAGGAGGAGGAAACAATGAGTGACCAGACGAACAGGTTACTTGCGGAGTGTGGTATGTGCCACGGAGAGAATAAACGTGGTCCGGTAGTAGCTACACCTTTTGTCCTCAGAGTCCTCAAAGGACAAGAGAAGCTTCTGTGATTTATGCTGCAACTGCCCCCTTTTTAAGGGCTGCCCTCTGCCCTGAGGTCCATACATCTGTCCATCCACTCATGTCATCCTCCAGGTGCCAAGCGCCGGGCTTGCTGCCAGCCACACAGAGACGAGTGGAGCGTGGGCCCACCACTGCGGAGCTTGCCGGGGAAGCGAGGAAGACAAACGCAGAGCGTACGCAAGTTTTACAAAAGGGCTTGCAGCACCGCGGCCGGGAACAGGTGAGGTGATGGAGCGGGACGGAGACAGACGGGCGGTGCGCTTCAAAGAGGAAATGGTGCTGGGCCTTAAAGTGTCCACAAATAGGAATTCACAAGAATGAAGTACTGTAGAAAATAAAAAAGGCATGGTCAGGAAAGAAAATGTCCTTGGAGAAGAAAACAAGATCCAAATCACAAAAGGCCTAGTAAGGATTTTAGCTTGACCCTGGGACAGCAAGAGGCCTTTAGTGTTTTGTTTTGTTTTTGTAATGACATGATCAGATTTGCACTTTAGAAAAGAGTCCTTTGGTTGCAAGGTGGAGAATCTAAAGGGTAAAGACCAGTTTCCTGAGAGGCGGCCCAAATCTGAAGATAAGCGTAGGCTAGCCGGGCAGAAGCCCTGGGGAATTGGGGTGTGTTCGTGTGAGTCTAAGAAGAAGCTGCTAAAGCATTGTAAGCAAGGAGAACAATGACTGCTGTGTGAAAAATGGAATTGGAAGGCGTCCGAGGAGTTCCCGTCATGGCGCAGCGGAAAGGAATCCGACTAGGAGCCATGAGGTTGCATGTTCGATCCCTGGCCTCACTCAGTGGTTAAGGATCCGGAGTGGCTGTGGCTGTGGTGTAGGCCGGCCGCTATAGTTCCCACTTGACCTCTAGCCTGGGACCCTCCGTATGCTGTGGGTGTGGCCCTAAAAAGCAAAAAGGAAAAAAAAAAGAAAAAAGTGTGGGAGAAATAGCAGGAGACCAGCTGGGAGGCTTCTGAGACAGTGATGGCTTGGGTTAGGGTATTACTGGAGGCCGTAAGAGGGAGTCAGTTCGTGACCATGTCTCTGCAGATCTTGCTCGGTGGACTGGAGGGGAGTTGCCAGAGGCGTCGAGGACAGCGCCCAGATTTCTGGCTGGAGCACTGGAGAACTGAGCAGGCAGTGGTGCCACTTACTGAGACCAGTTACGGAGGTTCCGCTTGGTAAACACAACTTATTCCTTTGCATGCATAATACAGCCTCCTTGTGGCAGGACTGGGGTTCAAACCCCAGGTGGCACAGCACTAAGCCAGCATTCCGAACACCAGAGTGCTGGGAGCTTGTTCTGGGAACAGCCAGTACCGACGAGATGTGGAAGGAGAACGAATCAAGGGCCGGACCAAAGTCTGGTAGGTCAAGCTAGGTTTGAGTTTTACTCTAAGTGAACAAGAAGACCCTGGAGGGTCTTAAGCAGAGAGTAACCGGATCAGACTTAGTAAAGGATCACCCTGCCCGCGGTTGGAGCGCAGACCGCAGAGGAAAAAGAGTGGCGATGGGAAGAAACTGCATCTGCAGGCAGGAGAAGATGGTGCCTAGGACAAAGCTGGACGCTGTGTCGGAGAAAAGGAGGCAGGCTGGCAACGCGTTTGCGAAGTGGTGAGGGTGCGGGGCTGGGACAGATGTGGGACGCAGTGTGACACGGGCGTGGAGGGACAGCACGTTCCGCCTCTGGCGCCGGAGCCTCCTCTCCACGCTCGGCTCCTGGAGTCACTCCCTGCCGTCACCGCGCGAGGGGCGGTGAGAGCCGCGGGCTGGCAGGTGACCGGGGTCGGTCCCGCACCAGCGGGGCCGCCCGGGGCTGGCTCTCGCCGCGCACGCCTTGCGGCAGGTGGCGCGGGGCTCCCCAGGCCCGACGTGGCTTTGACAGGTGAGGCGGGGCCTCGACGCTCACGCTCCGCAAGCCCCGCCCAGTTACCTGCACGCCCTACGCGGCGACGCCCGGGCCCGAGGGCGTCCCCCGCGGGCGGCCGCAGCTCCCTCCGCCCCCCGGAACCTCGAGGCGGAAGCAGTCCCGGCGCCTCAGCGGCCGCTCGCGACGCCTCCGGCGCCTCGCTCTGGTCCCGCCCCTCGGCCCGGGCGCGCAGCGCGCCTGCGCAGGGGCCGCGCGCCGTCACGCGCCCGGCCGCTTCCGGTGCGCCGCGGGGGCCGCCGGGACGGGTCTCCCTGGCGAGCCGAGGTGTGCCGGTGCCGCCGCCGCCGAGCCGGTGCCGCGGCGACGCCGTGACCCCGCTGTCTTCCTCGGGCTCGCCGGGCCGTGGCCGCCGGGCCTTCGGCAGGCGTCGGTGAAGAGCTTGCCGAGCGGACGTGTGCTCCCACACGCGCCTCCACGGCCCCGCATCGCGACCCCGACGAAGGGGAGCGAGAGGGGCCGTCGCGACTCCGCGCCGTGTGTCGCCGGGCGGGGCCGCGGGGCCGGGGCTCCTCCAGCCCCCGGGATGCGCGCGCGAGCTCCCGTCTCCACTTCCTCGTCGCCCCCGTCACGACTGGAGCCGCCTCTCGCCGACAGCGGGGAGCGCGAGTGCGCCGGCCGGCCCCCTCGTCGGGCCCCCTCGCCGGGCGCCTCCGGGAATGTGAGCCGGGCGGCGGGCACGCTCCTCCGGGTAAGTCCCGCCCTCGAGCGCGGCGCTGCCCGCGGACCCGCTGAGCGTCCTCGAGCCGGGGCTGCGGCCCGCCGAGCCCGCGTGCCCCTGCGGGACCTAAGGCCCGCAGTCCAGCCGTGGCCCACGGCCGAGCCGTCGGGGCCGTTTAGTGAGGAGGATGTGATGGGACAGTGCAGGTGCCACAGGCCGCAGGTGCTGCCCTTATACCTCTTTTACAGATGAGAACACTGAGGCTAGAGTAAGCGGATGGCTCAAGGTCATCGAGCCCTGCGCCGCGCGTGCGTTTAAAATGCCTAACTTAATTTCCACCCAGATCTGCCCTCCCGAGGCGTGGCTTTAACCTTTATCTTATTTTGCCTTTTTTGTGTGTGTTGCATTGTCTACCGAGGCCTAGAATCTGAAAACAGTATCGGACCCAGGCTTTGAACCGCCTCGTGGAACAAGCCGAAACCAGGGGTGGTCTTTTCCTGCCCGCCCCCACGCATGCGGTTCTGATGACTTTGTTTTCTACCTTGTTTTATGCTGGGTGCTGAAACCCTGTAGGCCGTTCTTTACAGAAGTTCTGCAGCTGTAGCCTTTCTCTGCAAGCTTCTCGAGGGTGGAGACGTCAATTATTAAAAGCAAAAAAGGTGCAGTACCCGCATAGCCTTGATTTGAACCCCAGCGTCCTCACCCGGTGAAGGCACTGGTCTGTTTCTTAGCCAGCCAGACTGTGGGTTATTCTTCAGAGCTTGGCTGTAACAGAATGCAGGGGTTTTTGGAGGGTTTTGTTTTGTTTTTCACTGGAAGGGAGATCATTTAGAGGTGGTCCAGAACCAGCAAGCTCTTCCTTAGGAGTAATGTTAGCCCTGGGTACGTCTGTATATATCACAGGTGAAATACTTGTCTGCATTTTCTGGGCAAGGGTTTTACCACTTTTGAAACATTCTCAAAGGGATTCTCGCCTTTCAGAACGTCAGGAGCCACTGATTTCAGCCTCTTCAGTCTCGAATGAGGAACACCTGAAATTGAGGGTGGGGATAGATTCATCTGAGGGCCCTTCCTTGGAACTCGGGCGGGGACGGGCCTCCTGACGGGGGCAGAGCTGTTCCTCGCCTTCCCTCCTGCTGCCTCGTCTGTGCGCCGAGCTCTAGGGGAGACCTGAGTGGGCTGTGACAGGCCCGTCGAGTCTGTGTTTTCTTCCCCAGCTCTTCTGCCCCAACCCTCAACTCTCTTCTGCCAGGTCTTCTGCAGCAACTGTACTGTCTCCTCTTAAAACCCTAGTGGTTTCTGGGAGCCTTTCTTCCTCCAGAGACGCAGTCTGCGAGTTGGTAAAACTCCGTCCTGGGACGCGGCCACAGACAAGAGTAATGCTTCTTGAACTAATCGTTGAGGGTTTTTTTTTATGCCTTCCTTTCCCTCGGAAAAGCTATTAGATTTTCTGTTTCTTGGGCCATCGCTGGAGCTGATGTCAGTCTGTAGGATTGCCGTTTAGACCTGAGCTGCTCAAACCCTAGTCGCTCGCCATGTGTGGTTATTTAGAGTGATTACAGCTCAACGCAGTGAAATCGGTTTAGCCCCCCAATCACAGGAGCCGTCCTCAGGTGCTCAGCAGCCGGAAGTCGCCCCCGGCTCGCGGAGCACAGGCGAAGATCGTTTCTGCTGTCACAGCAGCTGGTTGAACGTACTGGTTTAGAGGGTTGCTGGAGGAGGTGGGAGCAGGGTCGTAACGTGAAAAAAAGGCTCACAGTTGGATTTCTGAAGTGGGAAGTCTGCCTTTCGAGTCCCTGGATGTGGCGGCCTTGGGCAAGTCATCGACTGTCTCGGCCGCGGGTACTCGTCTCTGATAATAAGCCGTTTTGTGCACCGCGTGGCTCTCCGAAGGAGCGCTCCCTTGAGACACAGGTTGACTGCAAATCCGTGGTGAGGCGGCTGAGGCCCCCGCCTCTTCCTCTCTCCCCACTTTTTTCCCTGCTTTTTAGGGCCGCGCCCACGGCGTATGGAGGTTCCCAGGCTGGGGATTGAATCGGAGCTGCAGCCGCCGGCCTGCACCACAGCAACACGGGATCCGAGCCGCGTCTGGGACCTGCCTGCAGCTCACAACGAGGCCAGGGACCGAACCTGTGTCCTCATGGATACTAGTCTGGTTCTTAACCCGACGAGCCATAGTGGGAACTCCCAGACATTTGTCTGTGTGAGAATTTAGTCTGAAGCAGGCGAAGGGCTTGCCCAGAGTCACACAGACTGACAAAGCGTAAAGAGACTTCCTGCACGTAGGCTCTTCCTGACTGAGTGAATCATGAAGCATTTTAAGGAAGACAGTCCAGAACTGACTCCTGCCAAGTATTTTCCTGTAACGTTATGGCAGTCTTTGTTGGGGGGCGGGGGGCGCAGCCCATATGTCTTTTTTTCTTTGGCTGCACCTGTCAGGTATGGAGGTTCCCAGACTGGGGATCGAAGCTGAGCTGGAGCTGAGACCTACGCCACAGCTGCAGCGGTGCCAGATCCTCAGCCCGCTGCAGCGCGGTGGGAGCTGGGGTGGGGCGCCCGTAAATCTCTGGGTGGAAGGGTTACCGAGGGCCCCGTGAGTGGAGTGTTAGCGAAAGGGCTCTCTAAGCCCGGGGTCCCAGGTTGGCCCCGTCAGAGAGTCACCGGGCCTGGCGAGGTCGCTGCGTGCCCCGCCTGTAGGGTCCCGGTTCAGAGGAGCTGTGGGGACCGGAGGCTGCGCGTGCTTCTCAGGCTCCATCTGCTGAGTCTAGAAATGACTGAGTCCTAAGGCCCCGGCGGAGGTCAAGGCTCGGCGGATCAGGAGGCCCTGTCCCCTTGGGGCGGGTCTTGACGCTTGTTTGTGTCTGGTTTTTCTCTAGCCATGGATGCATCGTATGATGGTACTGAGGTAACCGTCATGATGGAGGAAATCGAGGAAGCCTACTGTTACACCTCCCCTGGGCCACCCAAGAAGAAGAAAAAGTATAAAATACACGGAGAAAAGGCCAAGAAACCCAGGTTAGCCAACACATTTCAGTAGCTGGCATTTGTAAACAGAAGCTGCTTAGCTGTGTGGACGGCGACTTCGGCTGTGCCCAGACTCGCGAGGGTGCCGTGTCAGTGCCAGTCTCCGTGGGCAGTGGGACTTGCAGGGGAGGGACGTGGCCGTTTGATGCCAGCGGTGGCCATTCCAGCCAAATCTTGGCCGTGTTTCCAGGCTCCATTGGAAGTGGACGTGCAAACGGTGGAAACGCTAGACAGGGGAGTGCTGTTATTAGCACCGTGGTTAGTTAAACAGGGCGTGGTCGGAGCACGGCCGAGGCCCCAGGGTTGAGGCGCTCAGAGTTTGCCTGCCTCCCTCTCGGCTTGGCCCGGTGCCATTGACCGCTGACGACCGAAGGCTGTGCTGAAGAGCAGGGCGCACGTGGCAGCCAGTTGGCCGATGTTTTCCCAGAAGTACAGCAGCCGGACACTGGGATGGGGTTTAAAGCCAGCCCAGCCCTGCAGGAAGGTGGTCATGGGGAAGAACGCCAGACGAGCTGGTGTTCCTGGGTTCTGGGGGGAGAAGCCTCTCGTTCGCCCGGGGGTGGAGGTGGGGTCGTTATTTAACCATGTCTGCTTCAGCCCGTTTGGATAAATTTTACTTATTTGTTTGTTTGTTTATTTATTTATTTATTTTGTCAATTTAGGGCCTCACTGGCAGCATACGGAGGTTCCCTGGCTAGGGGTCTAATCGTAGCTACAGCCGCCAGCCTACACCACAGCCACAGCAACATGGGATCCTTAACCCACTGAGCAAGGCTAGAGATTGAACCCACAACCTCATGGTTCCTAGTCGGATTCGTCTCTGCTACCACAACGGGAACTCCTAGATAAATGCTTTTGAAATGGAAAGCTGGGTTTGGGGTCCCCCCAGCCGAGCTCCGTCGCCGCAGCACTGACCGGGGAGTGGGGCGGGAGCACCTCACGGAGCCGTTGCTTCCCCAGGTCCGCGTACCTGCTGTACTATTACGACATCTACCTGAAGGTGCAGCGGGAGCTGCCCCACCTGCCCCAGTCCGAGATCAACAAGAAGATCAGCGAGAGCTGGCGGCTCCTCAGTGTGGCCGAGAGGAGCTACTACTTGGAGAAAGCCAAGCTGGAGAAGGAAGGCCTGGATCCGGTGAGTGATCTTCTCCAGCTGATCTCGCCCTCGTTTCGGTGGCGAGGACTTGGGACGTCCGGCCGCTTTATCCCTTGTTTCCTGCTCTCTTCTTGGGGACCCTGGCGTTGCGGCGGTTTTACTCAAGTCTGGTCAGCAGTCTCCGTCGCAGTGATGGCCTGCCCTCTTCGCAGCGCTGCGCGCAGCTGACGTTCTCTGAGCTATTGCCCCGGGCCTTAGGTTCCTCTTCCGAATTTTAGTAGAACTTGGAGCCCCCTTGTCCTTGTGGGTAGTTAGTCTTCCTGCCTTTCATAGGGTAGCTTCTGTAGGCGTTGTTCCTACACCACGGATTTGTATCTCCTCAGTTGGCTGTAAGTGGACTGACTGTGTTTTACGCTGACCACCATCAGTCGTAAGGAATCGAGCAGTTAGGCATGTATGTTCAGAGGGAGACACGGCTGTCTTGTATAATGCCACATTCTTCTTTGTAACCACTGGTAAAGCTGAACTCTGCTAGGAGGAAAATGCAAGGCTGAAGCTGGAGCTGATGGAGGAGACAGGGATTTGAGAGCTTAGGTTGGAGAATAAGCATGGAAGCGTTTAGGTCTGTGTATGTCACCCATTTTGTTATTTATAGTCCACAGTACCAGAATGCACTGACAACTCTTAATACTGCTGTTTTTTTTAAACTGAAATTCCTGCAGGAAAAATAATACCGTTACTGCAAACTGAAACCTTTTAACCTTAGCTCCTCTTTTTCAGTTGAAACACTTGTCTCTAACTTCTCTCTTTGATAATGCACAGTAAAAGTTCCTCAGGAGCGTAGCAGCCGTATTCTGTGTCCTGTAACGGAGCCTGTTGGCACGAACTGACCCTTCGAGTATTTTGTCCTTGTCTCTGGGCACCTCTCCCGTTGGGAAGCACGCCGTGCTCCCTGCAGGTGTGGACAGGCCGCTCTGCGCCTCCTCTGCGCCGTCCCTGGGTAGCTGTGAGTCTAGGAAGCGGTCCCTGCGGGACGGGCAGCTGGAGTCTGGGAGGAGCACACGCAGTCCCCTTGGTTTCTCCTCATCAGGCAGCAGTCTTTGTGCCCCTCATCCTCGGTGATGGGTTCTTTTATTACTCAGTGAATTTTACTACGTTTGTAGGTGCACAACAGTCACCACAGCCGGATTTTATAGCATTTCCACCCTAAACCCCAGGTGCATCCCCCCACTCCCCAGACTGTCTCCCTTGAAAACCATAAGTTTTTCAAAGTCTGTGAGTCAGTATCTGTTCTGCAAAGATGTTCACTGTGTCCTTTTTTTTAGATTCCACATGTAAGTGACAGCATTTGATGTTGGTGTCTACCATCTGACTGACTTCACTTAGCATGATAATTTCTAGGTCCATCCGTGTTGCTGCAGATGCCTTTATTTCTTTCCTTTTTATGGCTGAGTAATATTCCGTTGTGTATATGTATCCCGTCTTCTTTATTCACTCCTCTGTCGATGGGCATTTAGGTTGTTTCCATGACCTGGCTATTGCATAGAGTGCTGCAGTGAGCACTGGAGTACATGTGTCTTTTTGAGTCATGGATTTCTCTGGATAGATGCCCAGGAGTGGGATTGCTGGATCAAATGGTAATTCTAATTTGAGTTTTCTGAGGAATCTCCATATTGTTTTCCACAGTGGTTGCACCAATTTACATTCCCACCAGCAGTGTAATAGGGTTCCTTTTTCTCCACGCCCTCTCTAGCACTTACTGTTTGTAGACTTTTTTTTTTTTTTTTGCTTTTTACGGCCGCACCCGCAGTATGTGGAGGTTCCCAGGCTAGGGGTCTAACAGGAGCTGTAGCTGCCAGCCTACGCCAGAGCCATAGCAACGTGGGATCCGAGTCACGTCTACAACCTACACCACAGCTCAGGGCAACGCCGGATCATTAATCCACTGAGCGATGCCAGGGATCGAACCCGCAGCCTCATGGTTCCTAGTTGAATTCTTTTCCACTGCACTGCAATGGGAACTCCTGTTTGTAGACTTTTTGATGATGGCCATTCTGGTTGGTGTAAGGTGGTATCTCATAGTGGTTTTGATTTGAATTGTCTAATAGTGATGTTGAACATCTTTTCCTGTGTTTTTTGGCCATGTGTATGTCTTCTTTGGAATGGGTGATGATTTTTAAAACTAGACGGTAACACAAGTCCTCCTTAAGACTTTTTAAAGAATTTAAGTAGACCATCTCTGATGATTTTCCTTACCCACATATGAGCTGCTTCCTGCCACATATCTCTGCCACCCTGCCCAGCTTGTGAATAGGCCAGCTCTTTTTTGGCTGTACCCGTGGCATGTGGGAGATTCCGGGCTAGGGTGTGAGCCCGAGCCACAGCAGTGACAGCACCGGATCCTCAATCGCTAGGCCACCAGGGAACTCAGCCCAGACTGCCTCCTTTTTTTTCTTCTTTTTGGCCGTACCTGCGGCATGTAGAAGTTCCTAGGCTAGGGATTGAGCCCGATCTGTTGCAGTTACAACACCAGATCCTCAACCTGCTGCACCACAAGCGAGTTGCCTAGACCAGTTGTGATATTAACTAGGTGTGACCTAACCTTTGAGTCCTGGAGTCTCATTTGTACAGTGAGGATAATATTATCTACTTGCAGTGTTGAAAATTGATACTGTGAAGCACCTTGCTGATTTCTCGGCATATACTTGGCTTGATCAATGTGTCACTCTTTAGTAGATTAAGAAAAGGTAGCATTGAACGAGCATCTGGAACGTCCCAGGACTAGGTAGGGTCTTACGTGCTGGTGTTCAGGTGAGGCCCTGCTGCCTGTGTGTTTTGGGGGCCTCCTTGGAAGGCCTTCAGGGCTCCTGCCAAGTGACAGGCCCACGGTTCCAGCGTCACTCCCTACGGACTGTAAGATAAGTGTCCTTCACGCTGCCCTGCTTTCTCTGTGCTTGGATTTGCTGCTCAAGTCCAGACCAGCCCATCCGTGTGCCACCAGCTAGTCTTGTTCTCCTGACCTGTCTGCTTCAAAGGGTAACCCGAGAATAGCGTTTCTTTGTTATCCTTCCAGCAGAGGCTCCATCGAGGATTCAGACGGTCTGCTTTCATGTTTCATCTGAGTGCTGGTTCATCTTTCATCTCTCAGGGTGCTTCCTCGGTGACCTCAGTGCCTCATCGACCGCTTGCTTTGGGTTTCTTTGAGGATCCTTTTGTAATCGACTCAGTCCCTTTGAAATGATGCTTCTGAAATTTGTTCCGTTTAACTTCAGTCCTCACTTAACTGTTCGCTTTGAACTTTTCTGTCTACCTTTTGGGACAGTGTTCAGTTTAAACTGAAAAAATCTAGCAGAAGCACCTTTTTATTGGTGCCAGTCAGCCCTGCAGGGCTGTGCCTCTGGTGCCTGCTTTCCTTGCTCCACAGAAGATCTGGCCTGAAAGTTCACCCTCCTGAAGCTACAGTCCTTCGTTTGTGAGATGGGAATAATAAGGGCACCTAACTTACTAGTGCTGCTTTGAAGGTCAGAGAGTCTTTGCCAGACCTTAAGGTCCTAGGGTAATGGTTATATTCTTCCCTCTCCCCCAGCAGATTCAGACCCTCATCAGATGAGCCCTTCCCTGTGCGCCTTCTCTCATGAAGCCTTCTTTGCTTTATGGTCTCTTCAGCCTCTTTGTGAGTCTGGGAGAAGCCAGTGATGTCAGACTCCTTGCTTGGTGCCCCAAGGTCCAGCTTGGCCTGTTGGTTTATATTTTGTGCTTTTAGATCTCTGATTGAGGAGTTCCCGTTGTGGCTCAGTGGTTAACGAATCCGACTAAGACCCATGAGGTTGCGGGTTTGATCCCTGGCCTTGCTCAGTGGGTTAAGGATCCGGTGTTGCCGTGAGCTGTGGTGTAGGTCGCAGACACAGCTCAGATCCCGCGTTGCTGTGGCTGTGGCGAAGGCCGGCAGCTACAGCTCCTGTTAGACCCCTAGCCTGGAAACCTCCATATGCCGCGGGTGCGGTCCTAGATAAGGCAAAAAGGCAAAAAAAAAAAAAGTCTGATGGAGCGTTACATGTTCCGGTTTCTAAATCATCAGCTGCTTCAGAATCCTGAAGTGTCAGAGCTGGAAAGTAACTGAGCCAGATTTAACGCCTTCGTTTTACAGTTGGGGCAGCAAGGCCTAAAAGGGGGAAAGGGTTTTGTTCAGGACTACCCCAGACCTGGCATTCCAGCTTGCTGTTTCAGGTGCCAAGATCAGTGCCCTTTCCAGAGTCTAATCCACATTATCTGTGTCCCGTGTACTTGAGCGAGGAAGCTGTGTCGGCTAAAGTGTGACTCGGATGAGGCTGCCATTGCTGCTGCCAGAGGCCGAACCCGTCTAAGTCTTAGGTCAAGAGAATGGCTTCCTCTGGTTGCTCTGCAGGGGAAAGGCTTCTGGGTGTGTGTGTCCGCGCGTCTCAGCCCAGTCACCTCTGCTTGCCTCCCCGGCCCGTGCACCCTCAGGACTCGAAGCTGTCTGCGCTGACCGCCGTGGTCCCCGACGTCCCAGGCTTCCGCAGGATCCTGCCGCGCTCCGAGTGCATCCTCATCCCCAGGGGCGGCCTGCAGGAGGAGCGCGGCCGCCCCCCGTCGGAGCTGTGCGCGGCGCAGAGCCAGGTGTCCCCGCAGGGACCGTCTCTTGTGTCCAGTGCTGCCCTGGAGACGGGGCCTGGCCATGCGGGCCTGGCGGAACAGCGTCTGGCCGTGGAGGCCTTCGCCGAGGACGCGGGCGGCCTCGCCCAGCCCGCCGCCGTGCAGGAGATCGCTGCCGCGGAGCTCCTCGGCCAGGACCCTGTGCGCCTGAGCGAGGCGCCCCTGGAGGCAGGCGAGGGCCACCAGCCCTACCAGACGAGCCTGGTCATTGAGGAGACCCTTGTCAGTGGCTCGCCAGACCACGCCCCGGGAGGCCTGGCCGTGTCCCGCCCGCAGGCTGGGGACAGCATGTCGCTGGTGACAGTCATGAGGGTAAGTGACTTTGGTACTGGTGCTTTTTGCTTTGTTGGGAATTGCTTTAAAAGAAAGAAAATGCAGTCGGCCCATGCAGTGTGGTTCGGAGCGGTAGGAATTCAGGGTCCTAGGGGGCCCTTGTGGTTGGACCGTGATCTCCCGGAGCTCTTCGCCCTGGGCCTGGGCCACTGTCGCCGCCGTTTCTCAGGCGCGCTCGGCAGCTCGTCGGCCCACACGGCCAGTCTATCTTCCCAGGAGACAGGGGGCGCCAGCGGCGGGATCGCGCGGTCTCTGGGCTGTGTCCCCGGGCATCGTCGTTAGCTCCTGGCGGTGGTCTTAGCAAGCACAGGGGTGCCTTGAACTGTCGGGGAGGATTTTCACACGGTCTCGTTGGGCACAGAGTGAGCGGGAAGCTTTCTGCAAAGTCGGGTCGATGGGACAGTGGCCGGGGGAGAAGAGCGGTGCCCCCGCATGGCTTTCGTGTCACCGCAGCTGTGGAGGGCCGCGACTTCAGCGATGCCGTAGCCTTGTCCCTGACAGTGGAGGAGCCGCCGCCGCGCCCGCCGTGCCCGCCTGCCCCGAGTAGGATGGCGCCCTCAGGGAGGCCGGAGCGTGCTGCCCCGGCTGAGAGCTGTCGTGCCGCAGCCCGAGGGCCGGGGCGTGTGCGAGCGTGGGCTCCTCCGGGGCTTTCAGGTCCGGCCCGGGTCCGTTTTATTGCTGCTGCCACAGTGCTGCTGATGGCATGGAAGCCACTGGCCTGGGTAAGGCAGATGGGTAGGTAGGTAAGAGCGTTTGCCAGGGTCAGAAGGACTAGGTTCTTTCCTTGCACTTAGGTGGTTTTTAGGGCCAGAGTCTCTGAAGAACCTGTTTTCTCACCTGTAAAATGAGGATAGCGCGTTCCCTGTGATAATGGTTTTTTCCGTCTCCTTCCCTTCTTTTTTTGCTTTTGCCTTTTTAGGACCGCATGCGGCATATGGAGGTTCCCAGGCTAGGCTCGAATCAGAGCTGTAGCTGCCGGCCTGCACCATAGTTCACAGCAGCGTCGGATTCTTAACCCACTGAGCGGGACCAGGGATCGAACCTGCGTCCTCATGGATACTAGTCGGATTCGTTTAATGCTGCCCCGCAGCGGGAACTGCACTGTTTTCTTTTATAGATGCTCTTTCTCTTCTTAATCCAGCTGCTGCGTTGAGGTGGTTGTAGGTCCACGCACCGCTCTACGTGCCCGTTGGACAGACGTGTTCTTGGGCCGACCGGCCCTCCGCCCGCTCGCTGTCCCCCTGGTCAAGCTGTCTCTCCCGTGTGCCCACAGGACTCCAGCGAGAGCAGCCCCTCCGCGCCAGCCGCCCAGTTCATCGTGTTGCCTCTTCCCGCCTACTCGCTCGTGGAGAACCCGGCCTCCATCAGACTGGTCAGTGTGAGAGGAGCGGAGGCAAGCTCAGGCTCTGTAAGACCGTCTTGCGGGTCGTTCTCTGAAAGTCTTAACGGACTTAGGACACTGGACCTGGCGGGGACCTCAGTGTCTGGGGTGGGCATTCCCGCCTGGGGGAAGGGGGGTCTGCAAGCGCAGCGCCGCGGGCTCCGTGACCTCCTCACGTCCCACGCAGACTTTTCTCCCTGACAGCCTTTCCTGGGATGGGTTCTGTGCCTTTTATCAGGGTTTCCGAAGCATACACATTGATGAGAACGGATCCATTTCAGTCTGGCTCTTGTGCAGTTAGGAGAAGCTTCAGAGAAGAGAAGGAACTGTCGCCTGTGTGATTTAGGGCCACGGGGCTGCAACACAGGCCAGAGCAGGGACCTGGGCTTTGCGATTCTCGGTGCTTTTCCCAGCACACACTGCAGCGTGTGGGCTGGGACTTATTCCTGAATATTTCATTGTTCCTTATGATGTCATAGATGGTATTTAAAACTGTTTTCAATTTGTGATGTTCACTGCGAGTATATAGTAAGATAATTGATTTTTTGCTTATCAATCCTGCATGCTGCAACACTGCTGAAGTTGTGTATTCTGGTAGCCTCTTTATAGATTCTGTTGCGTTTTCTACATAGATGACAATGTAGTTTGTGAATAAAGACAGCTGTATGTCTTCCTTTCTGATCTGGATTCCTTTTTCCCCCGTCTTAGAGTTCTGTCTAGGACTCCTGTACAGTGTTGAATACCAGTGTGACAGCAGATGTCTGTCCTTTTCCTCTTCTTACGGGAAGTATTCAGTCTTCTGTCACTAGGTGTGGTATTAGCTGTAGATTTTTCAGAAATACTCTTATGTTTAGAAAGTTCTTTTTCCTGGAGGTTTTTTTTTGTCAGGAATGGGATGTTGGATTTTGTCAAAATTGTGTGTGTGTGTGTGTGTGTTGAGATGATCTTTTTTGTTTTTTTTTTTGTTTTTTTAGGGCTGCACTTGGGGCATATGGAAGCTGCCAGGCTAAGAGTCGACTTGGAGCTGCAGCTGCCAGCCTACACCACGGCCACAGCCATGCCAGATCCAAGCCAGCCGCGCCTGCAGCCTACACCACAGCTTGTGGCGGTGCTGGACCCTTTAACCCACTCAGCAGGCCAGGGCTCGACCCCGAGTCTTCATGGATACGAGCCGGGTCTGTTACTGCTGAGCCACAACGGGAACTCCTAAGATGGTCTTTTTTTCTTTTCTTTTTTAGTTTGTGTGGTTAATATTTTTCAAATGTTACTTCAATTCTGTATTCCTGGGATCAACTCCACTTGGCAGAAAGGTAGTAATCTTCTAATGTATTAATGGATTTGATTTGTTAGAATTTTATTCTGGGTTTCTGTGGCTGCACTCTGGGAAGGATACTGGTCCCTGACTTCCTGTACAGTGTGTGTCTTGTTTTAGTTGTCTGGGTAATGCCCACCTCATAGAGCGAGTTAGGAAATACTTTCTACTCCTCGGTTTTTGGAAGAATTTGTGTAGTGTTGGTATTATTTCGTCCTCAGGTGTTTGGTTAGAATTACTGGTGAACTCACCTGGGCCTGGAGATTTCTGTGTGGGAAGGTTTTAAACTGCAAGTCCAATTTTTAAAATACATAACGGATTATTCAGATCATCTGTTTCTGAGCGAGCTTCTTTAATCATTCATCTTTGAGGGAATTTATTCATTTCATCTAAATTGTCAAATTTATTGACATAGAACTGTTCAGAACATCTGCTTATTTATTATTTTTTGGTCGCACTGTGGCACATGGCAGTTCCTGGGCCAGGGATCAGATCTGAGCCACAGTTTTGACCTGTGTGCTGGGCAAGGGGTTGAACCTACGTCCTGGCACCCCAGAGCTGGCTCTGATCCCCATTGCACCATTTTGATAGTTTTAAACGTACCTTTCAGCGCCGTTACACAGTGTCGGGCCGTCGTCGGCGTTGCCCGTTTTCAGGGCTGCGCATCATTGCAGACGGGGCTCGGCAGCTCTCGGAGGGCGCCTCCGTTCGCTCCTCCCGGCCTGGCCGCTGCTTTCACCGTTACAGAGCTTGTGTATTCCAGGTACCTCGTAAGAGGAGTCATGAAAATGCTTTCTTTTTGGTCAGACTTTTTCACTTAGGGTAGCGCTCTCAAAAGGCATCAGCCTTCGAGGTCCTGTCGCGGCTGAGCGGTAACAAACCCGACAAGTGTCCATGAAGATGTGGCTTGGATCCCTGGCATTGCTCAGTGGGTTAAGGACCCTGCCTTGCTGTGAGCCGTGGCACAGCTTCCATTCCACCCCTAGCCTTCAAACCTCCATATGCCACAGTTGTGGCCCTAAAAAAGTGTGTGTGAAGGGAGATTCATCTGTCTTACAGCATTTATCAGAATTTTCTTCCATTTTATGGCTGAATAATAATCCATTGTGTATATACACTGTGTTTTGCTTATCCGTCCATGAACACTGATGGACTTTTGGTTTGTTTCATTTCGGCTGTTGCGAATAGTGCTGCTAAGAACTCTCAGCTTGCAGGTGTGCAAGTGTCTGCTTGAGTCCCTGCTTTTAGTTCTTCTGGGTATACACCTGAGAGTGGATTTTTTTTCCTTTTTCTAGAGCCGCACCCATGGCATTTGGAGGTTTCCAGGCTAGGGGTCAAATCGGAGCCGTAGCTGCTGGCCTACACCACAGTCACAGCAACACCAGATCCGAGCCGCATCTGTGACTTGCACCACAGCTCACGGCAACGCCAGATCATTGACCCACTGAGCAAGGCCAGGGGGTCGAACCTGCAACCTCGTGGTTCCTAGTTGGATTTGTTAACTGCTGCACCACGACGGGAACTCAGGGAGTGGAATTGTTGGATCTGTATTTAAAGCTTTGAGAAAGTTTTATCCTTTTAATAGCTGTAGAATCTGTAGTGGTGTCACTTCATCACTATTGATGCTGGTGATTTGGGCCTGTCTTTTTTCCTGATAAGCTCAGCTAGACGTTCCTGACTTTATTGATCGTCTCAGAGAACCAGCTCTTGGTTTCGTTGATTTTTCTCTGTTGTTTTCTGTTTCACTCATTTCTGTCCTGATCCTTTTCCCTCTCTCTCTCTCTCTCTCTCTCTCTTTTTTTTTTTTTCCTTTTTGGCCGCATCTGTGGCACCTGGAAGTTCCGAGGCCAGGGATCAAACCCAAGCCACAGCTGTGACAACGCCTGGGTCTTTAACCCGCTGAGCCACAAGGGAACTCTCCTGCCCTGACCTTTATTATTCTTCTGCTTACTCCGGGTTTAATTTGTGCTTTTCTAGTTTCTTTCTTCCCCCCTTTTTTTTCTTTTTAGGGCCCCACCCACAGCATATGGAGGTTCCCAGGCTAGGGGTTGAGTCAGAGCTGCAGTTGCCGGCCTACGTCACAGCCACAGCAACTCGGGATCCAAACCACGTCTGCGACCCACACCACAGCTTGCGGAGATGCTGGATCCTTAACCCACTGAGCGAGGCCGGGGATCAGACCCGAGTCACCGTGTGTGCTAGCCGGGTTTGTTACTGCCGAGCCACCGCAGGAGCTCCTTTGTTGTCTCTCAGATCCCACGCGTGAGTGCCGTCGGCACAGTCTCCGTCGGACCTCACCTCACGGGGCGTCGTGCCTTTCAAGTCGATCCACGTTTTGCACATGGCAGAATTTCAGTCTTCTTTATGGCTCCGTAGTACTCAGTTGCATGTATGTGTCTCACCTTTATCCATTAATCTGTTGATGGACACAAGTTGTGTCCACATCTTGGCAGTTGTGCATAATGCTGCCAGGAACGTTGGAGTGCACAGATCTTTTCAGTTCACTGCTTTTGTTAACCCGTTTATTTGTAGAGTCAGTAGTAATGTCTGGCGTTGATTTTTGGTTTGGTAATGAGTCCTCTCTCGTGTTCTGTCAGTATGACTACAGCCTCATCAGTCTTGCTGGTTTTGAGGGGTGGGAAGAGTCCTCTTTGTGTTTCATTGATTTTTCTGTACTCTTAAATACGCTCTAATCCTTTGTTTTTTTAAGTTACTGTATAGTTAGTCCTTTCTGGTTTCTTAAGATGGAAGCCGAGTCACCGATCTGCGGCCTTTTCCGGCGTAGCTGCTTAGCGCTCGCTTGCCCGCAGAGCTCTGCTCTTGAGGCCCCTGCGGGTTTGATCTGCTGTGTCTGCGTTTTCATTTGCTTTGAAATCCTTTCTGGTTGACTCCCTTGACCCATGAATTTTACTTCTGTGAGTAGTGTTACTTGCTAAGTATTTTGGGTTTTCCAGATGTCTCTTAACTGATTTCTGATTTGATTCCCCTGTGGTTAGGTTTATAAGACCTGGATCTTCTTAATTGATTGTGACTTACTGTATGGCTCAGAGTGTGGGTTGTCTTGATGAATGTTCCACGTCCACTTGAAAAGACTGTGTATTCTGCTGCGGAGTGGAGTGTCTGTTCCTGTCAGGTTGGGTCGAGTTGATAGTGATCCTTACTGATTTTGTATCCGTACTGGTTTTCTGTTGACTTTTTCTGTCAGTCATTGAAAGAAAGCATCCACTTATGACTGTAGATTTGTCTCATTCGTTTTGCAGTTCTGTCTTTGTGTCACGTATCTTGGCTCTTCTTAAGCACACGGGCATTCAGGGTTATGCAAGGTTACTCAGCCCCGATGAACCGATCGCTTCTTCCTCAAGAAACGACCTTTGTCTCCACAGCGCTCTTGGCCGGGGCGCCCCTCAGCCTGCTCCCCAGCTTCCTTTTGAATGTTGTTGTTCACAAGTAAATCTTCTTCCGCCCTTTGCCTGGTGGTAGCTTTGTATTCCTTTCTTGGTGGGCAGCGTGTTAGTTTGGCTCCAAGAGCAAGACCTGTCTGACGCTCTCTGCCTTATACTTAGCGTATTTAGGCCCCATGTATTTAATGTGGTTGTTGATATAGTTTGGTTTAAGTCTGTCGTTTTACTCTTTGGTGTTGTTGGTTTTGGTCTTGTCTCTTCAGTTATACTCTCTTTTGAAATAATTGAATGTTTTGTCTGAATCCATTTTATTGTCTTTATTGACCTGTGAGCTATTAACTTTGTCCTAGATATTGTGTCATTTTCTTTTGGGATTAATGGTACTGTCTTTACCTTGTTACAGTACCTTCCAAAACCTCTGCTGTGGATGGATAAACAGTGTGTTCTTAGATAGAAAGTTACGGTGAACTAATAATTTCTTCTGAGCCTTTCTTCTTCTGGAAATTGAAAATGGTCACGTAAGTGTTAGCAGGGTAAGTGTTAGCCAGGCTCTTCTAGAGTTACTTAGGAATAGGACATCAGCTGTGAGTACTAGCGTTATTTTCTAAAGTCCTTTCTGTAAGCTGCTGTTTTAGGTATAACTCCACGCTTGTGGTAATTTATCTGTGTAACTGCCTTTGCTCTGCTTTCTGAGAGTGTGTTCAGAAGGAATATTCCTTGTGGGGCCGCATAAGGCAAGATACAATATTTTATAGCACATTGCTAAGTCTCTCACAGGAGTTCCCTTATGGGGCAGCCGGTTGAGGATCTAGCACTGTCACTGCAGTGGCTTGGTTTTGATCCCTGGCCCAGGAACTTCCACATGCCATGGGCGTGGCCAGAACAAAAAAGTCTCTCCCAAACTTTTTGCTCCTTAAGCTGTGCTCATGAAACAAGGCAGGCGGTCTTATGGGAGAGGAAGCCAGGGGCCCAGGAGCTGACATGACCCAGGCCGTTTGGTGTGTACAGAGCTGGAGCCCGAACCTGGTGTCACACCACTTCACACTCACCCTGGACCCATTACCACTGTGGTTGCCTTTTCCTTAGGTGTCCTGGCCAGGAGGAGTCTAGTGGCAGCCTGGCGTTTCCAAGGGCGGTTTTCGCCTTTTGGCTAGGCTGGGAGGCTGGGATTAGAGTAGACCCTTCATAAGCGACAGAACAGATGAGGCAGGGCAGTGCTTTTTTTCCAGCATTAATCAAGAAATGGAGCGTAGCTAATTTCTCTTTGGAACAGAATTGTAACGCGTTCAGTTCTAAAGGAAGTCACTGGAGATGCTGCAAGCAGATAATGAGATTCCGTTGAGTGGCAAAGGTTTCACGTGGAATTCCTTCTCATCTTTTTTTAGTGACTGTGGTCTGTTTTCCTATCTTTGAACCCTAGTTCCTAGGTTCTCCGATTTTTACCTAACAAGAGTGGGAGTGAAGCAGGTTCCTTGAACTGCTCAGCACTGTGGGATGCATGGAAGGACTCTTGGGCCAGGACTCAGAGACTGTGTGTTCCAGGTCTGGCCGGCTCTATGTTCCAGGTCCAGGGCCTTGAGCCAGTGGCTTCCTGGTCTGAGGCCAGCCCCCATTGGCCTCGGGCGCAGCGATAGTGCCTTGCGAGCGTTGCGAGAGTTCGGCACTGAGTGTGCTCTTGAGTCATTGCCTGCAGCTGTCGCCCTTACTCTGTGGGCTCGGGCCGCTGGCCTTCTTCATTTGACCTCACTTTCTCCGCTTGTAAGAAGTGACCTAGGTGTATCTTAGGCCCTTTCCAGCTCTGACCCCCACTGCCCCCTGGGTTGGCCGGCCTCCTGGGGTTGCTGCGCTCGTGACGACGGTCGGGGTCTGCGGGAGGGTGGGCTGAGCTGCTGACTCTGATTGCTGTTTTAAACAGGCCACTACATACACCCGCCGGGGCCACGGGACCTGCACCAGCCCAGGCTGCTCCTTTACCTACGTCACCAGGCACAAACCACCCAGGTGCCCCGCCTGCGGTAACTTCCTTGGCGGAAAATGGATCCCGAAGGTAAAGGCCCCGTCACGGCTTTGGAGGCCCCACCAGACGGGCCTGTTGCTCCCTTAAGGACAGATGACTTAAATTGTGTGCATTTAAATTTTCTGATGATGCAAGTAAGTCGATTTCTTGGTTATTTAAGAAAGAGCCAATGTTACCCATAGTCGCATACCATCCAAACAAAAGTCATTATGAGTTACCTTTTCAGAGTATTTTCTTCCAATCTTTCTCTGTGAATAAGCTTTGTGTCTTCCCTTTTTTCATGTAACACATCATGCCGTTAAATAGTCTTTAAAAACCCCTCGAAGTGCTTCACAGATTCCCAGGAGTGACTGCCCGCGTTGATTTATCCCTTTTCTGCTGGGGTTGCACCGCTAACCGTCCTCCCCCACTCTGCCTGATTAGTTTTCACAGGCACAGCACACGTCTCATTCCAGAGCTCAGAGCCCCTTTTTAGTCTCCTGAGGCTCCTATTAAAAGTGGAGAGTCCTTGGAGTTTCTTCGTGACTTAGCGGGTTAAGGATCCAGCATTGTCACTGCTGTGGCTCTGGTTAGCACTGTAGCAAGGGTTCAGACGCTGGCCTGGAAATTTCTGAATGCTCTGGGTGCAGCCCCCCACCCACCAAGAAGAACCCTGGGGCTCCTTAATCTAGCCCTTTGCAAATAGGCGCTGCTCAGTAAAGTGATGAGCACTAGAGCCGGGCCTGTTCAGCACGGGCTTGCCCATCGTAGACGTAGTCCTGACTGTAAACCTCATGTACTTGCTGTGTGTTCGCTGCGAGAGCACAAGTTATTTAGTGACAAAAGGACTAGTGGTTGGGGTGGTGTTTTAGAGGAGATGGTCTGAGAGATGAGTAGAATTTGGGTGGGTAGTAAAGGAAAGAGAAGCTGTTGTTTTTGTGAAAATAGCTTGGGCTAAGATCGTGTCATGTTTTAATCTCCGGTCCAAGCTTATTTCTGCAGAGGAGACCTCTTAGCCATGCACCTGTTGGGGTCTGGGGCAGTTTCCGCAGAGCGCCTCTGAGGATTAGCCCAAGAGACGTTCTTCCCTCTGACTGGGTGTTGGGGTTGAGGATGTCACCGATTTTGGAGGCAGAATAAGGTAATAATTAAGAATACAATTCTAGACGTTTCTGTCCTGGCTCAGCAGGTAATGAGCCCGACCAGGATCCATGAGGATGTGGGTTCGATCCCTGGCCTCGCTCAGTGGGTTAAGGATCTGGTGTTGCCGAGAGCTGTGGTGTAGCATGCAGACCCGGCTTGGATCTGGCGTTGCTGTGGCTGTGGTGTAGGCCGGCGGCGTAGCTCCGATTCGACCCCTAGCCTGGGATCCTCCTGTGCTGTGGGTGCGGCCCCAGAGTCGGTTTCCTCGGTTTAGACGCCTGCTTCCCAAGTCTTTAGCTCTGTCACCTTGGGCACATCATTTTATGTCACTCTTCCTGACTCGGGCTTCCTTCCGTTTGTAAGTGGCAGTCAGCAGTAGTGTCTCCTCCCTCCTGAGAGTCGGGAGGGGCTGGGTGACGTCACCCCTGCGAAAGGAGGGCCGTCCCGTGTGCCGTCCCTGCAGCGCGGTGGGGAGGGTGGCTGCTCCCCGTGTGGGCCGCGCGGAGTTGCCGTCGCTGCCGGCCGTCGACGGGAGGCTCCAAGGGGCCGGAGTGCCCGGCGCCCGGGCCGGAGCTGCTCGCCTGCTGCCGGTTTGCTCCACCCTCTTCGTTCCCCCGGATGCGCTCCTCCGGCCGCAGGAGGGAGGCCGGGTTGGGGGGCGGCTGGGCTTCTCCTCGGTTCTCCCGCAGTGGTGACTGCGTTTCCCGCGTGGAGGAGGCTGGCGGAGCCTGTGCCTTGTCTCCTTCAGGTTCTGGGTTTGCTTTGGCTTCTTTATCATTTTATGTCCTTTTCCCCCTTTGAGTGAAATAACGTTTTAGCCGCGCTCTTCCTTAGGGCAGACTCAGGACCGAAAACCCTTTTTCCTTTGCTGCTTGTCCCCGTCTTGACTTGCTAAGTCAGACTTTTCCCCCAAAGGTTTTTGCAAGAATTACCATGTAAAGGGCAGGTAAGTGTGGTTTCTAGATTTCATAGAAACAGAACGAGGGAGAGGGAGAAGAAAGCGGTATCGTGGCGGCATCTGGGCGCTTGAACTTGCAAAGGCAGAAGCGCTGCCCGTCGGCGAGGTCAGCCCGGCTCCGGTGCCCCTCAGCCACAGACTCTGCTTTTGAAGGAACACGTATGGATGGTTTCTGAAGGCTGCAGGGCGTTCCTACCAGTCAGGAAGTGACTCACCTTTTCTTCCCTTGCTCTGGAGTTGATACCGGCTCAAGTTGGCCGCGGGCAGACGTGCCGGGTGCCCGCTGAGCCGAGGGGCGGAGGGTGTGCGTAAGGCCTCCGGCGCAGGGCCGCGGTCCTGTGGGCTGAGCGGCGTGTCGGCCCCCATGTGACGGGAGGTGACAGCTAGAAAGGGAGGCCGAGTGGTTGGGGGGGTGCCGCATCAGCTGGGGTTTTGTGCGCTCATCGCTTAAATGAGCCGGTCTTCCCGCCGAGGGTTTTTGTCTGTAGCCACTTCGTGGGCAAGGTTTCGCTCAAAGGGCTCGTCGTAGAGTTTAGTGTGATCCGCTTTTCGGCTGACTCTTCCTGCCCTCCTCAGCTGTCGGGAAGCTCAGCGCAGCGCACCTGCGGTCTCGTCCTCGTGGTTTGTGGTTGCCTGTTAGAATCTAGGACAGCTTTATGGAGATTTCTTCAGCTTGTCCGTGTGGATTCTTCACCAGGAGCAGCTTTTGCATGCAAAGGGTTTTTGGTAGTGACCAGGAGGCACTGTTGAAACGTCACGGTGCCGGCCGCACACACTGAACTTGCTGCTCCCCGTGAAGGACCGGGCCGCCCGAAAGGCTGTCCTGCGGCTTCTGACAAACGCAGAGCTGCTTACTCCACGGTGGAAACAAGAGCAGAGGAAGCTCGCCTTAGGTGACATAAGTGGTCGGGCTGAAGCAGAGCCTTGGCAGAGCCGGCTTTTGTGTTTTGTCTGCTGGTTACAGTGCCTCGCACTCTGCGCGTGGGAGGAGGGAACCTTGGAGGCCTGTCCCAGAGGCAGCCACTGTTAACAGATGTTTTCGAGTGTATGTAGAAGTCGGGTCTGTCTGCAGCAGCAGCGGCTGGTGTTTCTGGGGCATTTGAGTATCCGCTAGCAAGTAATCGATGTGTATGGGCTAATCCGGCCCAGTGGGGATTGGTGGGATGTGTGCGAGGCAGCCTTGCACTGACTTCCAGGGCTCGCCGGAAGAAATCTGGGACAAAAGGGAGTTTTCCCTAGTGGAGCCGGGGGTGCTGAGCTTGTCTGCGTGAGCCTGAGACCACACTGTGTGGAGGAGCCGCCAGGACGAGAGCCCTAGGGCTGTGGGCCCGACAGGGCGGTGCATCAGTCTCTTCTAGACAGAGAGGAGTAGGCTTTGACCAGTGGAGGTCCAGGTGCGCACAGTACCAGCGTTTGTTTTCCGGAACTTAAAGAAAAAATGCCAGTAAGGCATTTATTAGGCAGATAGGTTTATCCTCACCGGTGAGTCCTCCGGTGACAGGGATCTGGAGACGGAAGTCTTAGGTTCAGGCCAGTTTGGTGCCTGGTGTCTCCAGGCAGCCCCTCCCTCTCTCAGCCTCAGCTTCTTACCTGTCGCTCAGACCTTATTGTTACGAGGATCAGATTAGAGAGTATTTGTGCAGGTGTTGTCAGCGGTAACGTGCCATCTACGCATAAGGGGTATTCTTATTTTTTGTAGGAAAAGCCGTCCAAGGTCAAAGTGGAATTGGCTTCCGGTGTCCCCTCTAAAGGCTCCGTGGTTAAAAGAAATCAGCTGCCTGTCATCACCGAGCAAAGTTCCCCTAAGGAAAACTCTGCCAAAGTGACTCTGGAGAACTCCGAAGCTGTAAGCCGGCTCCTAAGCGCTGCTCCTCCAAGAGAAGTGGGTGAGCAGAGCGCCTGGGAGGAGGTGATCCTCTCCGACGCCCGTGTTGTGGTCAAGGAACCTCCCGGGAGTCGTGGCCCATCAGTCACTAAGATGCCGGTGGTCAAGAGTGGCGTGCAGCCTGAGGTCTCTGTGGGGACAGCCGAGAGTGACAGTCCTGGACTGGACACGCTGCCACCAGCGGAGACCAGCACCTCCAGCTCACTCCCTGCTCCTGAAAAGCCTACAGGGTAAACCCGCGTGTCTTTATGTTACAGCATCGTGTTAGAACAGCAGCCTTGGGGGGCCCGGGTTTGCTTTGTCCCTGTCCTGACAGCGCCCCTGGGAGAGGCAGCAGAGGCCACCGCGTGGCTTCTGAGGGAGGCGGAAGCCGCGGCTGCCTCTCCTCCTGCGCCCCGCCGGCCAGCCCCTCGCGCTCCTCTGCCTGCGGGTCTCCGCGAAGCAGCTGTTGGAGCGTCACTGGGGCGGCCGCGGCCGCGTTCCAAACCCAGCGTCGGTCCTGCGTCCCAGGCTGGGAAGCAGAAGCCTTATTAAGGCCTCTTGGAGGAAGATTCCTGTCCTGCTGGTCTGGGCACTAAGTTCTGGTGCCTCTGTCCCAGGCTCCTGTCGGGGCCCGAGCACGGTCACCGCAAACCCTTTCTCCACTCTGAAAAGTCTGTGTTGGCTGTTTGTACAAGGTCTTACCCTCGGTGCCCAACCGTATGGCCTGGAAAAGGTTGTGTGTAAAGCCTTCAGCCCAGCGCCTTGCAGGTAGGAGGTCTCCTCCGTAAAGGCTTGACCGGGCGTTCTCATCGTGGCGCAGCAGAAGCGAATCCGACGAGTATCCCTGAGGATGCAAGTTCGATCCCTGACCTTGCTCAGTGGGTTAAGGGTCCGGCGTTGCCATGAGCTGTGGTGTAGGTCGCAGACGCGGCTGGAATCTGGTGTTACTGTGGCTGTGGCGTAGGCTGACAGCTGTAGCTCCGATTCGACCCCTAGCCTGGGAAACTCCATATGCTGCGGGTGTGGCCCTAAAAAGCAAAAAAAAGAAGGCTTAACAGAATTCACCATGTAATCCCTGCCATAGGCATCTTTGGTCTTACAATTGAAGGCCTTTATTTGTTTATATTAGTAGTTCTCAAAAGGGAACAGCTTTGCCCCGGGGACATGGTGTCAGGGTGTGGAGACACTGGGGTGATAGAGCTGTTGGGGAGGGGGTGCTGCTGGCATCTGGTGGGTAGAGGCCGGGGATGCTGCTGAACACCCAGCAGGGCACGGGGCAGCCCCTTGCAACAGAATTATTTGGCCCAAAGTGTTAGTAGTGACAGTGGTGCAAATTCTGGTTTCTATTATTAATATGATTTAAAATTTTTTATTGTTGGGGAGTTCCCGTTGTGGCTAAGCAGTAAAGAACCCAACTAGTAATGAACCCGGCTTGGATCTGGCGTTGCTGTGACCGTGGTGTAGGTCGGCAGCTGCAGTTCCAATTCAGCCCCTAGCCTGGGAACCTCCATAGGCCGCAGGTGCAGCTCTAAAAAGACAAAAAAAATCTTTTTGTTGACTAGAAAGTATATTCATACAATTCATATTCAAAAGGTGTAAGGAATATATACTGAAAAAAATCTCCTTTCTTAGAGTTCTCCTTGTGGATCAGCAGGTTAAGAACTCAGCTAGTATCTGTGAAGATTCCTCTTCGATCCCTGGCCTCGTTCAGTGGGTTAAGGATCCGGTGTTGCTGTGAGCTGTGGTGTAGGTCGCACGTGCGGCTTGGATCTGGTGTGGCTGTGGCTGTGACAGTCCAGCAGTTGTAGCTCCGATTCGACCCCTGGGAACTTTCGTATGTTGTGGGTGTGGCCATAAAAAGAAAAAAAAGGGGGAATCTTCTTTCTGTCCCATCCTTCAGTGCTTCATTCTCGTTTCCCAGAGACGATATCCCCAACTTGCTGTGTTTCTAGAGGTAGCTTTCAGCGTATGTGAACAAATACATGTGTCCAGACCTGTGTGTGTACATGCGGGGTTGACTCCACTGACACCTGGATGGTTTTCGGTGAATACACGCTGCAGAACTAGACGGGCTGCAGGTGGTTGAGTCCAGCAGATGGACCCTGGCTATGGAGGGCTGACCGTGCAGTTGTACGTGGGCTTTCGCCTGCACAGGGGTCAGGGCCCCTAATGATGCTGTTCAGGGTCAGCTCTAAGTGTGTGTGAGTATGTGTTGCCCCCGCTTTCCTCTGCCCCGATGGCAGCGTGGCATGCGTATGTACTGTGACGTCTTGCCGTTTTAAATTTAACAACAGTCTTTGAGATGCTGTGTCCTTAGAGAATGAAACTGCACGTAGGTTTCCGGCAGTGACGCACTTCAGCAAACGCGAGCTGGGGCCGCGTGCTGTGTGGCAGGCCGATCGCTGCCGGGCGCTGCAGGTCCTGCTTCGGGAACAGCGCTCTGGCTGTGCAGAGCCCCTCGGCTGCCTGCAGGCCTGGCGGCACTTGAGCTGGTGAGGGCAGAGCAGCTGTTCGAGCTGCAGTGGCCCTCGCTGTCCCTACGTGGGCCCCGTTCTGCACTTGGTGGTCTTCATCGTGACCCATGAAGCGCATGGAAGCACTGGCCCGTTTCCCGTTGTAGGCGCTCGCCCAGGGGGCCGCCGCTTGCTGCTTTACCCGCTGCCTGAAGCCCGGCAGCGCGGCGTGGCCAGCCGCTGCTCTCCCCGCAGGCAGGCGCCGTCTGGAAGGGCCTGCCCTCCCCCGGGGTCGCTAGGAGGCTGTTTCCTGCTTGTCTTTCCAGGGCTGACCTCACCCCCGCGCCCAGAGGCCCAGAGCTCAGAGGCAGAGCCCGGGGCAAGCCGTCGTTGCTGGCTGCGGCGAGGCCCACCAGAGCCATCCTGCCGGCCCCAGCGAGCGCGGGCCTGCCCAGGGCCCGGCAGGCCTTCGCCCCGAGCGGTAAGGCCGGCCGACCCGCTGCGGGGCTGCCTCACGGAGGGGCGGGCGTGGGGCTGCAAGACTCGGGCAGGCCCCGGATGTGCGCTCCGCTCACCGGCTTGGCTCCTGCTTGTCTCAGATAAGACTCCGGCTGTGAGGACCTGCGGCCTGAAGCCAAGCACGCTGAAGCAGCTGGGCCAGCCTGTCCAGCAGCCGCCAGGCGCTGGCGAGGTGAAGGTAAGAGCCGTCCCGGTGGGGGGGGGGCGCGTCCGGGGCCGGTCTTTGCAGGTCAGGGCTGCCGTTCGTGTCCGGGAGCCGCAGGCACAAAGCCTCGCAGACGGCAGCGCTCCGGGAGGAGGTTTGGCGAGAGTGAGTTAGCGACTTTCTAATTAATTTTTCTTGTTATAAAAGTGAATGTGTGTTTTGAAATATTCTATTTAGGAGTAAAACAAAGTTGAAAGAGTCAAAATAGTGTAAAGAGCCCCTGTGCACGCCTTAACTGGTCACCTGGTGTCAACATGCAGCTCGTTTTGCATTATCATTTGTGCTGTTTCTTGCCCTTAGTGTGTGCACGCATGTGCACGTGTTTAAAATACGCATAATTTAAGGGCGATGTGACCTTTAGCTCTTGAAAGGCTCGCTGTGTGTCTCCTTAGAGGTGCTCTCTTCCTGAAAAGCAGGTACCTTACCGTTTGTGTTCCCTGTGTCACTTCTACCCGGTCCCGGTCTGCATGCGCTTGCCACTCGAGCGCGAGACCCCGTCTGGGGTTTGCGCCTGCGTTTCGTTGTCATGTCTCTCTAGCCTCCGGTTAAAAGACGTGAACGCATGATTTCTGTAGGAAATTCAGGTAAAAGCAGAAAAGGAGGTCCATTGGGATCCTGTCGCCCAGAAATAACTCTTACTGGCAGTCTGATGTGTGCTCATTCAGCCTTCAAGTACTTTTCCTGCATTTGCATGTATTTATTTTTCTATTCAGAAAATATTTGTTAAAAATCTACCATGTGCAAAAACACAGACACTGTTCTCTAAGGCCTGTCATGACAGAATGATGCGTTAGCAACATTCAGATTGTAACTGGAAGGTGTTTTTGTGATGGTCTGTGAACTTAACGTGTCTATTTTTTAAATGTAGTTTTTTAAACCTGAAAGCATGGCTTTCTCTAGGTACTGGTTTTAGCCAGTACGATGTATTCCCTTTAATGTTAGCGCTGTTGGAGTTCCTGTTGTGGTTCCGACTAGGAACCATGAGGTTGCGGGTTCGATCCCTGGCCTTGCTCAGTGGGTTAAGGATCCGGCGTTGCCGTGAGCTGTGGTGTAGGTCGCAGACGCGGCCCGGATCCCGCGTTGCTGTGGCTGTGGCGAAGGCTGGCAGTTACAGCTCCTGTTAGACCCCTAGCCCGGGAACCTCCATATGCCACGGGTGTGGTCCTAGATAAGGCAAAAAGCCAAAAAAAAAAAAAATTTAATGTTAGTGCTGTTAAAGTTTTCCAACGTGTCAAAATTGTGTATGTTCAAGCACATATATTCCTAGAATTTTTTTTAGTTCTTTTGCCGTATGTGGCTAAAATAGTTGTGATCAAAGTCCCCTGAATCGGCACTTTCTGACCATGACCGTCAGTGACAAACACGTGTCTGCATCACAGCCCAGCAAAGGTACTCACTTCTCCTCATTGAAAGTCTGACGGGGAGTCCTCGTGGCGGCCCGCTGCGCGGCTGTGTGGCGTCGCTGCTGCAGCTCTGGCTCCGTCCCTGGCCTTGGGACGTCCATGCGCTGTGGGTGCAGCCGGACAGTTTAAAAGAAAAATGAAGCTATTTCCCTATTATCTGCAGTCATTTTTCTCTTTTTTCCCCCCCAAAGTGCTGATTTCAGCTCATTAAGTTAACTTTAGGACTGCGCAGTATGAAATTGAAAACCCTGTCGGGGACCCAGCTGGAGCAGCAGCGTCAGTCCGCTCTGCCCAGCGCTCTCGGCCGTGAAGCCGCTGCCATGCGGTGGCCGTCGGTCTGCCTCACCGGGGCCTCCGCCGGCTTCTGCTCGGAGGGCTGATCGTTTTCAGCCAGCGGTGGCGGCTCTGGGTGCCTGTGATCTTGGTCTGTAGAGGGACACTGCTCTGGTCCGCCTCAGCTATGTCCTAGATTTTTAGCCCTTGGATCGCCTTCACGGGGGTCAGTTCCCAGGCTTCTCTGTAGTTTCCTTCAACATAGGGTATTTGTTTTAAAAAAAAAAAAAAAAAAACCCATCAGCCCTTTTGCTACTCCTAAACCAGTTAAAGTACATGAAATCTGTTTTTTTTTTTGGCCACACCCATGACGTTCGGAAGTTCCCCGGGCCAGGGGTTGAACCCAGGCCACAGCAGCAGTCCAGGCCGTTGCACTGCTGATGCCAGACCCTGAACTTGGTGCACCGCAGGAGAGCTCCACGTGGAATCTTACGTTCTGAAAATCAGCTTAAACTCGCGGTTACAGAATACTCACTTATAATTTAGAATGCTCTCTTCCCCTTTCTTTTACATTCCATGGAGAACATTTAATAATTTTATAAATAGTGGTAGAAATGAGGAAGAATTGACTTCGCCTTACCTGTGATATTTTAGTGAATATAGTTTCACTAAATGTTGAGACGGGCCAGCTGAATACGGCTACATGTGTGGGCATAGAGCTTTCATACGTTTTTCTCACTTGATAGTAGTTGTAAATCTGATTTTTAAGTATTTCTCTCTTTTTTTCTTTTTTTAAGGTCGTACCTGAGGCATGTGGAGGTTCCCAGGCCAGTTGTCAAATGGGAGCTGCAGCCACCGGCCCACACCACAGCCACAGCAACACAGGATCTGAGCCGCGTCTGCAATCTACACCACAGCTCACAGCAACGCTGGATCCTTAACCTACTGAGCAGGGCCAGGGATCAAACTTGCATCCTCATGGATGCTAGTCGGATTTGTTAACTGCTAAGCCACGATGGGAACTCCTGATTTTTAGTATTTCTAATATTGCCGTGTTAGAGCCACATGAAAGAGCGTGGCAAGCCCTGGACTTGGAAGTGACGCTCCACCTTTGTGGGCCGGCTGCTGCTGGCCAGCATCCCGAAGGGCTCATTGGGCGCACAGCTCCTCAGGCGCCTAGGCAGCTGTGTCCTCCAGCTGCCTTAGGACACGGGACCTCGGGAGCTTGGAGCTCTGCAGCACTGAAGACCTTGTTCTCGTCCACAGCTAGCAAGCGGCCCGGCCAGCGGGACGCCTCAGCTGGAGGTGGTGGAGGTCAGACCCGACGCACTTGCTCCGTATAAGTACAGCTGCACGGTCACACTGGTGAGTGCCGCCCAGCGGGCGGGCCCAGAGGAGCTCGGGTCTTGTGCCTGTGGGTGGGGGGTGCGGATGCGGTCAGGGGTGGATCGTTGGTTCCCAGGAACCCCTCGCTGGTGCAGGTGCAGCTCCTGGGTGAACTGGCTGTGGCTTGTTGTTTCTCCCAGGTGAGGGAGGGCTGTAAAGCGTGGGTCAGAGCGGCGGGTTTCTCTTGGCTCCTGGCTCTGCCCGGGTGTACGTTGACTTGTAGACTCGAACTGTGGCCTTGCTTTTTCAGGATCTGGGCCTGGCTACGTCGAGAGGCCGGGGACGGTGCAAGAACCCCTCCTGTAACTATGTCTACACCAACCGCCATAAACCTCGGATTTGTCCCAGCTGTGGTTTTAACCTTGCCAAGGACCGGAGTGAGAAAACCGCCAAGGTTCTCGTGAGTTCCTTCCCCAGACAGACCCCCAAGCCTTGGCTTGGGCCTCGTTAGCCGACCCGCTCTAGCAGAAGTCACAGGATCTCTGGGTGCACAGCGAGGGCTGGTGCTAGGGCTGGAGCCGGGTTAGAGGTCTGGAGCCTGGGCAAGTACCTTCTCCTTTCTGGGCTTCCTTGTCCTTCTTGCTGACGTGAGGGCTTGGCCAGATAGCTTGATCTCTCAGAACTTTCTAGCTCAGGGAACCAAGAGTTCATTTACACCCCGTCTCCCAGAAAAGAAAGCCAGCACAAGCCCTAAAGAGGGTTCTGAAGGAGAGAGGGGTGGGGGGTTAAGTCCTTTCAGCTCCGAGGCTGGTGAAGGGCCCGTAAGTAGTCTTGTGGTCAGTGGAGCGAGCCGGCCCCGGGACTTTGTAGACGAGGCCACGCTTCTCAGGTTCCTTGCGGCGTGCTCGGCCCCAGGCACGGAGCTGTCCTCCTGGCAGTCTCGGCAGACCTGCTCCCGGAGCGGCCCGGACTCTTGGGATAGCGGCACACATTCCACTTCGCTTCTCAGGGCTCGTTGTTGTCGTTGATGCTGATTTGTCGGGACCGGGGAGGAGGGGCGTCTCCAGAGGCCCTCGGAGTCCCCGCGGCCTTCCTCGGGGGCTGGAAAGGATGGGCGCCCTAGGGAGCCGACAGGGGCTCGGATGAGGGCGAGAAGAGCCGTCTCGCTCGGCTGCCTCCAGGCGACAGAGGGTGGCGCGCCCAACTCCAGATGCTCAGGGTGTGGGGAGCGTGTTCTTGGAGACGCGGGAGCGGAGTGAGGAGGCAGCAGCCGCGTGTGCGGGGGGCACTGCAGAGGGAGGTCTTAGAAGGCATCTGGGGGCCGTATCCTGGAAGGTCCTGGATGCTAAGACTTGGCGCTGCTCTGAGCTGCGGCGTCACACCGGAGAAGCTCGAGGTACGGTCAGCAGGGAGCTCCCCGAGGACTGGGAGTGGACAGGGCTGGAGAGGTGGGGAAAGTGCTTCGCGCTGCGTGGCCTTTGCACGTGGAGGGGGGTGCTTTCTGGCAGGTGCCTTCGCGCCTGCTCTTCAGGTCTCTCTCTGTGCTTGAGATGCAGCTCCGAGGTTATCATCCTCATGAGAAAGGAAAGTTAGACTAAGATACGTGGACACTGATGACCTAGCAGAAAAGCAGAGACGAGGAATTGAGACCCGGCTGGGAGTGACCTTAAGCTGCTCCTTCTCCATCTCCTGAATTTTGGTTGGCCCGTTAGTGAAAGAAGGCGGGCAGGGCGGCTTAGCTCTGGGCACTCAGCTCTCAGGGCGTGAGCTCCAGAGAAGACTCAGAGTTGAGCTTAAAGGAGCCTGTGAACCCGGAAATTGCATGTAACAGTTCCATACCGTCCATCACATTCTGGTGTCCCACCGGTGCTCTCTGCTGGCCGTGAGCTCTCCTTTTGGTTTCTCTCGCAGCTAACGTGCTGCCCTTCGCATGGCATCAGCACAGCCGCCTGACCTCCCTCTTAGCTCCCTGGAGGCCACAGGAGGCCTCCCTGGAGGTCTCTTTTTCCCGCGCCACGACCCTGGAGCTTCGCGTGTGATGTGTCGTCAGCAGGCGGCGGCGGGCTGGGTTCTGTGTAGATGGATGCCGACCTCGCCTTGCTCTGCCTCGCGGCCGCTGTCGCATGGCCTGCAATGCCACAGTGCGTGTTAGTCTCGAGGCCTGGGGTGATGAGGGGCTTAGACTTTCCAGGTCACACAGGAATTATCGAGGGACCTCTGGCCAATCGATTTCAAATCCCGCTCTCACCTGTATTCTTCTGACTTCGGTTAACTGTTTGCTGTCTACCCCCCTGACCCTCATCTTCCAGTTCTCTCAGTTTTAGAGGCACGTAGAGAATTGCTGGTTTCCAGAAAGTGAAACTCTGCTTGGAAGCCCAGGGCCCGCCTTCCCTCTGGCCCCGGTGACCTGCTTCCTCTGCAGCCTGCAGCCTCCTGGGCGGGAGGGCCTTTGTGCCTTTCCTCTCGGCTGTGGCTCAGAGCCGAAGGGCGCAGGCCTGCCAGCTCACTTCCAGCCCTGTTCACAGTCACGCCTGGCAGCACACGGCTCCAGGGCAGCGCAGGCCGCTGTCAGTGGCCATCCGTCCTCTCTTTTCTTTTGGCGAACCTGGGTTGAGTGCCTCTTACGGGTCAGGCTTTTGGTGCTGCGGACATGAACGGGACACGGCCTCTTGTCGCTGGGAGCTTGCAGTCTGTTTGGGGGAGCTGAGTACTGCCTGTCGTCGGTTTACAGTTAATAAGATATTACCAAACGGTTGATTTCTACCAAGCAACTTAAAACGTGTCCAGCAGATATGAATTAGAATCTTTTGGAGTTGCTGTTGTTGCTCAGCGGGTTAAGAACACAGCTAGTACTCATAAGGATGCAGGTTCGATACCTGGCCTTGCTCAAGTAAATGGGTTAAGGATCTGTCATTGCTGCAGCTTCTGCTGCGAGCCATAGGTCACGGCTCAGATCTGGCCTAGGCCGGCAGCTGCAGCTCCGATTCCACCCCTAGCCTGGGAACCTTTCATATGCTGCAGGTGCGGCCCTAAAAAGAAAAAAATGAAAAGGGATCTTTTTGTGTATCCTCTTGGTGATCATTGGGAATCAGGAAATCAGTGGGAGAGGGGCCGGTGGGACTTAGCAGCCGAAACAGTGACATGGGCAGTGAAGCCATGACCTCTGGGGGTCGGAGGAGGGAGCCATTCTTGCTGCCTTTGCATAAGGGATGAGAGCGGGACCTCCGTTGAAAAGGCCCCGTTTCGGTGGGTGTTTATTTCAGAACCTGTTTGCTGGAGAGCGCTGCCTGTACAAGATTCCCCCTGAGCGGTGGCAGCGGGGGAGGTGGCGCTTGTTCACGCATCACGGTTCCGTTGGTAGAGTTTTTGCTGCATGCTAAGTGCTTTGCTGTGCTCTTGTTCACGGCATCTCTAAGAGGCTATTAGCATTCTGGTCCTTCATTTCATCGGTAAGGAAACTGAGGCTCAGAGAGATGAATTGCTTTGGGCCACACGTGTACGTGTGATCCGTGGCACGTCCAGTTGAAACCCTGGTCTGTATTCCTCCCAACCCCACACCTGGGTGGGGTGAACGGGAGCTGACTCTTGAAACCATGACCAGGAGGCGTGTGATCCTCTCATTTGCTGGTAGAGGCTGCGCCCAGGGAGAGAAGGCGCCTGCATCAGCGGAGCCGGTTAGGAACCTTGGTCCTCCCCTCCTCGGTCGTGGGCTCATGCCCTGCCGCTCGCAGCATCGTGGTTTTAGCCGGAGGCCGGCTTTCCGCCTGGGGTGCTTGGTGATGGATGCGCTCTCTTCCAGGAGGCGAGCTCGCCACGCCCGGAGGTGCTGAGTGCCGCCGAGCCCCTGAGTGCAGCCCAGAGGGAGATCCAGCGCCAGTCTACACTGCGGCTGCTGCGCAGGGTCGTGCAGATCCCGGAGAGTGAGTCAGAGCTGGCTGAGGTCTTTGCCTTGATTCACGAACTCAACAGCTCTCGACTTGTCCTGTCCGACGTGAGCGGGGAGACGGTCACCATCGAGCAGACGTCTTGGTCGAACTACTACGAGTCGCCGTCCACGCAGTGCCTGCTCTGCGGCAGCCTGCTCTTCAAGGGGGGACCAGAGTAAGTGACCCCCTCCCCCGGCCGCCCCTTCTTCCTCGGCCCATATCGCCCCTTTCTTCCAGTACCTTCCAGGCTGCAACCTTTGAAGATGTGCTTCTCTGCTTTTCTTAGGTTTCCTTTTCTTTTCCCATCGCCAAAAATAAAATTAATGATAGTAACTGGTGATCATCCATTATTTCTATCAGAAATGCCTAAAAGTTACCGTCACCAACTTAAGATTTAATTTACCTCCGCATTGCCTGGCATAATGCTTGGGTTTGGGAGCTCATTGGGATTTGTTAAATGGGATAATGAGTTCAGAGTTATAGTGACTTTAGGGGCGATTCCGTAGACTAGATCCCAGCAACGTAGAAAGAGCCAGCTCGGAAGTCCTTGGAGTGGACGCTCCAGCACCGTCTCTGCCCACGGCCTGTAAAAGCTTGAGAGTTTTGCCACTGACTACTGAGCCCAGGAACTGCACTAAGAGCTGACTTCCCTTCTGTTTTCGGTTGGTGTGTTTTGGTACTAGCTCTCTGGCCGGGCCGCAGGAGTGCTGGCTGCTGACAGCCAGCTGGCTGCAGGTGGTGACTGCCCAGGTGAAGATGTGCCTGAACCCCCGCTGTCTGGCCCTGCACAGCTTCATGGACATCTACACAGGTGGGTGCCGGCCTCCTTCCCTCAGCGGCTTGTTTGAGCACTTCTGCGTGGATCACGTCTCTGGTCCTCTGAGCCCCGAATCTTCTCTCACGTGGGGTTTCTGAGCAAGAGGGCCTTTTTCCTCCTGGATCAGTCTGCACCAGAAGATTCCATTTGTCTCTTTTCAAGGATCCCTGAATAAATAATTGTAACATAATCTTTCTCGTGGGAAACACAGAACACTGACAAGTGGAGATCAGAGGTAATCCCACGGCCGTGAGATGAGCGTTGTGCTCTGAAATCTTTGAGAGGTTTACTCATACATGCAGAATGAAAGAAGGTGCAGGGTTTATAGATGCATAGTTTTTCTTTGAGCAAAAGTGGAGTCGTGCTGGAGTGTTCCTTTATTTTTTTATTTTTATCTTTTCGGCTGCACCGGCAGCACATGGAAGTTCCGGGTTCAGGGGTTGAACGTGTACTCCTGCAGAGACGTCAGATCCTTGATCTGCTGCACCACAGTGGGAACTTCTGGAGTGTTCTTTTTTTTGTCTTTTTAGGGCTGAACCCATAGCATATGAAAGTTCCCAGGCTAGGAGTTCCCATCATGGCGCAGCGGTTAACAAATCTGACTAGGAACCATGAGGTCACAGGTTCGATCCCTGGCATCGCTCAGTGGGTTAATGATCTGGCATTTACATGAGCTGTGATGTAGGTTGCAGAAGTGGCTCAGATCTGGCGTTGCTGTGGCTCTGGTGTAGGCCGGCAGCAACAGCTCCGATTAGACCCCTAGCCTGGGAACCTCCATATGCTGCGGGTGCGGCCCTAAAAATCAAAAAAAAAAAAAAAGATAGGTTCCCAGGCTAGGGGTTGAATGGGAGCTGCAGCTGCCAGCCAACGCCACAGCCACAGCAACGCCAGGTCTGAGCCGAGTCTGCAACCTACACACTGCCAGATCCGTAACCCGGTGAGCGAGGCCAGGGATCGAACCCGTATCCTCATGAATACTAGTGGGATCCGTTACCACTGCGCCCCAACGGGAGCTCCCAACACGACCGTTTTTAAGGAGTGTGTCCTGCTCCGTCTCAGAGTTCTCTCGATGACTGAGTCTTGGCGTGCGGCCTTTGTCGCGGCTTGGGGCGCACGCTCAGCTGTGGGGCTGCTGCAGCCGCCTTGTCCCCCCGCTCGTCACCATCAGTGACTGATCACTGACCACATACCAGCCAGTCTGAGAATTTGAATCTTGAGTTAGATGTAGAGTTGAGTGCTGAAGGTGACAGTGTTTCTTGCTGTCCCTTGTCTGTAGACCCTGTGGCGCCTACTTTCAGTTCATGCTTTCGGTGTCTCGCGCTGCCTGACCGAGCCGTGCCGCTTCGTGCCCTTGGCAGCAGCTCGTGAGGGTGCCGTTTCCTCGAAGCTGTCCAGACCTCTAGTACCTAGGGTTGTGTATACTTTTTAAACGTCAACTTTGATTTTACATTTTCATACAGTGAAATTTGCAGTGTTGTGCAGCTTTGTGAGTTCTGACAAATGCGCTGAGTTGTGTGACTGCCGCAACGCATAGAATAGTGCCCTAGCCCCAAAGATTCCCTCACACTGTCGCTTTGTGATCAGAGCCGCCCTGCAGCCCTAGCCTCCAGCAAGCGTTTGATAGTTTCCATGCCTTATCGTTTTATTTTTCCAGAACGTCATGTAAGTTCATTTAGAGTCTGGCTTTCAGTAAATACAGTGTCTGAAATTCATCCGTGTCGTTCTGTGTATCCTAGTTTGTTCTGGAGTTCCCTCTGTGGTGTAGTGGGTTAAGACTAGCCGCTCAGCTTGCCGTGGAGGCTCAGGTTCGGTCCCTGGCCCAGTGCAGTGGGTTAAAGGATCTGGCATCGCCAGGGCTGTGGTGTAGGTCGTGGACGGCTTGGGTTCAGGCCTGCCTGGCCGGGAAACTTCCATATGCTGAGGGTGCAGCCATTAAAAAACAAAATAAGTTTGGGAGTTCCTGTTGTGGTGCAGCAGAAATGAATCTGACTAGGGTCTGTGAGGGCGTAGGGTTGATCCCTGGCCTTGCTCAGTGGGTTACGGATTCAGCATTGCCGTGACTGTGGTGTAGGCCGGCAGCTGCAGGTCCAATTCTACCCCAAGTCTGGGAACCTCCATATGCCGCGGGGGTGGTCCTGAAAAGACAAAAAAAAAGAAAATGTGTTCCTTTTGATTGGTGAGTAGCTGTGCATTATCTGGAGCACCACTCTGAACTGATCTGTCCATTCCTTGAAGGACGCTGGGGTTTTTACCCATTTTTGCCAGGTAAGACTAGAGCTGCTGTGAACATTGACGTATAGGCTCTTGTGTGAGCATAAATTTTCATTTCTTTTGGGTAAATACGCTGGGAGTCAGATTGCTGGGCCATGTAGTATATGTTTAATTTGAATAAGAAGTTGCCAAAGTGCTGAGTGTTGGTACCATTTTGCATTCCTTCTGATAGTGAGCGAGAGTGCCAGTTGGCTTCATTTGTCAGCACTGGATATTGTCTTTTTTTTTTTTTTTTTGTATTTTAGCCATTCTAATAGATTTCTGTAGTGATAACTCATTGTAGTTTCAGTTTGTGTTTCCTCCATGACTAATGTTGAGCATCTGTTCATGGGTTTGTTTGCCATCCGTATGTCTTGTCTTTGGCGACATATCTGTCCCCTCTCTGACCCGTTGAACTTGGTAGTTTTCTTGCTTTTGAGTTTTATTTTTATTTATTATTTATTATAGTTAATTTACAATGTTCTGTCAATTTTTGCTGTGCAGCAGTCACCCAGTTATACATGTATCTGTATACATCCTTTTTGTCACGTTATTCTCCATCATGTTCCATCACAGGTGACGATATAGTTCCCCGTGCTGCACAGCAGGACTTCATGGCCTGTCCTCTCCAAAGGCAACAGTTTGCATCTGTTAACCCCAGATTCCCAGTTCGTCCCACTCCCTTCGCCTCCCCCTTGGCAGCCACAAGTCTGTTCCCTGAGTCCATGAGTTTGTTTATTTTCTGTGGAAAGGTTCATTTGTGCCATATATTAGATTCCAGATATAGGTGATATCATATGATGCTTGTCTTTCTCTTTCTGACTTACTTCACTCAGTACGAGAGTCTTTAGTTCCATCCATGTTGCTACAGATGGCATTATTGTGTTCTTATTGCTGAATAGTGTTCCATTGTGTATATAGACCACATCTTCTTGATCCATTCATCTGTCAGTGGACATTTAGGTTGTTTCCATGTCTTGGCTATTGTGAATAGTACTGCAATGAACATGCAGGTGCATGTGTCTTTTTCAAGGAAAGTTTTGTCCAGATATATTCCCAAGAGTATGATTCTGGGTCATATGGTAGTTGTTCTGTATTTAGTTTTCTAAGGTACCTCCATACTGTTTTCTGTAGTGGTTGTACTAATCGGCATTCCCACCAACAGTACAGGAGGGTTCTCTTTTCTCCACACCCTCTCCAGCATTTGTTGTTTGTGGACTTGTTAATGATGGCCATCCTGACTGGTGTCAGTGGTACCTCATGGTAGTTTTGGTTTGCATTCCTCTAATAATTAGTGATTTTTTCAGGTGTCTGTATATCTTCTTTGGAGAAATGTCTTTACAAGTCTTCTGCCCATTTTTCAATTGGGTTGTTTGTTCTCTTGCTGTTGAGTTGTGCGAGTTGTTTGTATATTTTAGAGATTAAGTCTTTCCTTGCTGGTTGCATCATTTGAATTTGTTTTCTCCTATTCTGTAAGTTGTCTTTTTTTTTTTTTTTTTGAATGGTTTCCTTTGCTGTGCAAAAAGCTTGTCTGTTTGATTAGATCCCATTGGTTTAATTTTGCTTTTATTTCTATTACTTTGGGAGACTGACCTGAGAAAACAGTTGTACAGTTGATGTCAGAGAAGGTTTTGCCTATGTTCTCTTCTAGGAGTTTGATGGTGTCTTGTCTTATGTTTAAGTCTTTAAGCCATTTAGAGTTAACTTCTGTGCATGGTGTGAGGGTGTGTTCCAGTTTCACTGATTTACATGCAGCTGTCCAGTTTTCCCAGACGTGTGTATGTTGAACCATCCTTTTGAACTTGGTGTGAATCCCACTTGGTTGTGGTGTATGATCTTTTTCTCCTGAAAAGACTGTCTTTTTCCCATTTTATATTCTTGCCTCATTTGTCAAAGATTAATTGGCTCTAAGTGTCTGGGTTTATTTCTGGGTTCTCCATTCTGTTCCATTGGTCTGTGTGTCTGTTACTGTACTGGAGCCACGCTGTCCTGATCACTGCAGCTCTGTAGTAGTCTGAAGTCTGGGAGAGTTATGCCTTCTGCTTGTTTTTTTGTCTTTTGCCGTGGCATATGGAGGTTCCCAGGCTGGGGATCTAACAGGAGCTGTAGCCGCCGACCTTCGCCACAGCCACAGCAACGCGGGATCCGAGCCGCGTCAGCAACTTACACCACAGCTCACGGCAACGCCGGATCCTTAACCCACTGAGCAAGGCCAGGGATCAAACCCACAACCTCATGGTTCCTAGTCGGATTTGTTAACCACTGAGTCACGACAGGAACTCCTTGGGTCCAATTTTAAAACATACTGTATTTTTATATTCCTTTTCTAATATTTCATTGTCAGTATACAGAAATGCAACCTATTTCTGAATGTTAATCTTTTATCCTGCTACTTTGCTGAATTTATTGATCAGTTCAAGTAGTTTTTGTGTGGAATCCTTGGGGTTTTCTGTATATAGTATCATGCCATCTGCATAGAGTGACAGTTTTACCTCTTCTCTTCCAATTTGGATACCTTTTATTTCTTTTCCTTGTCCGATTGCTGTGGCCAAGACTTCCAATACCGTGTTGAATGAAAGTGTTGACAGTGGGCATCCTTGTCCTCTTCCAGATTTTAGTGGGAAGGCTTTCAGCTTTTCTCCATTGAGTACTATATTGGCTGTGGGTTTGTCATAAATGGCTTTTATTATGTTAAGGTATGTTCCCTCTATACCACTTTCTTTCTTTTTTTTTGAAATTTAGAAGCTTTTTATTTGCAGATACACGATTCTGTTTTTTAAATATTCATATGTCATACTTTTTTGTAAAGATGTATTTTTTTTTATCAAAGAGCAAACTGTGTTTTCTTCTAGAAGTTTTATAATTTCAGACCTTACATGTACATCTGTAATCTGTTTTTTTCCTTTTCTATAACAATGAATTTTATTTCAATTATAGGTGTACAAAGATCATCACAAGTCAATTTGGTAGATTTTGTGTCCCAACCCACAGTGCATCCCCCCACCCCCCAGATTGTCTTATTTGAAAAACCAAGGTTTTCCAAAGTCTGTGAGTCATTGTCTGTTCTTCAAAGAAGTTCATTGTGTCTCTTTAGTTTCCACATGTAAGCGGTAGCATTAGGTGTTGCTGTCTAATTGTCTGATTGGTTTCACTTCACATGATAATTTCTAGGTCCATCCACGTTGCTATAAATGTTGTTATTTCATTCTTTTTAATGGCTGAGTAATATTCCATTGTGTGTATGTACCACATCCTCCCTATCCACTCCTCTGTCGATGGGCATTTAGGTTGTTTCCATGACCTGGCTACCGTATAGAGTGCTGCAATGAACACTGGAGTACATGCGTCTTTTCGAGTCATGGTTTTCTCTGGATAGATGCCCAGGAGTGGGATTGCTGGATCAAATGGTAATTCTATTTTGAGTTTTCTGAGGAATCTCCATACTGTTTTCCACAGTGGTTGCACCAATTTGCATTCCCACCAGCAGTGTACTAGGGATCCTTTTTCTCCACACCCTCTCCAGCACTTACTGTTTGTAGACTTTCTGATGATGGCCATTCTGGCCGGTGTAAGGTGGTACCTCATGGTGGTTTTGGTTTGCATTTCTCTAATGAGGAGCCATGTTGAACATCTTTTCATGTGTTTATTTGCCATCTGCATGTCTTCTTTAGAGAATTCTATGCCTAGATCCTCTGCCCATTTTTTGATGGGATTGTTTGTTTCTTTGGTATTGAGCTGTAGGAGGTGTTTGTAAGTTTTGGAGATTAATCCCTTGTCAGTCAATTCATTTGCAAATGTTTTCTCCCATTCTGTGGGTTGTCTTATTGTTTTGTTTAGGGTTTCCATTGCTGTGCAGAAACTTTGAAGTTTACTTAAGTCCCATTTGTTTATTTCTCTTTTTATTGTCCTTACTCTGACAGATGGATCTGAGAAGATGTTGCTATCATTTAAGGTAAAGAGTGTTTGGCCTGTGTTTTCCTCTAAGAGTTTTATAGTATCTGGTCTTAAATCTAGTATCTTTAATCCATTTTGAGTTTATTTTTGTGCATGGTGTTAGGAAGTGTTCTAGTTTGATTTTTTTACATGTGGCTGTCCAGTTTTCCCAGCACCACTTATTGAAGAGGCTGTCTTTTGTCCAATGTATATTCTTGCCTCCTTTGTCATAGATTAGTTGACTATAGATGCGTGGATTTAATTCTGGGCTTTCTATCCTGTTCCACTGATCTATATTTCTGTCTTTGTGGCAGTACCATATGGTTTTGATGACTGTAGCTTTGTAGTATAAACTGAAGTCAGGGAGCCTGATTCCTCCAGCTCCATTTTTCTTTTTCAGGATGTCTTTGGCTATTCTGGGTTTTTTGTGTTTCCAAACAAACTTTAAAGTATTTTGTTCTAGTTCTGTGAAAAAGGTCCTTGGTAATTTGATAGGGATTGCATTGAATCTGTAGATTGCCTTGCGTAGTATTGTCATTTTGATAATATTGACTTTTCTAATCCAAGAGCATGGTATGTCTTTCCATCTGTTCATGTCATCCTTGATTTTTTTCATCAGCGCCTTATAATTTTCAGAGTACAGGTCTTTTGTCTCTTTAGGTAGGTTTATTCCTAAGTATTTGATTCTTTTTGAGGCGATGGTAAATGGGATTGCTTCCCTAATTTCTTTCTGATCTTTCATTGTTGGTATATAGAAATGCAGTTGATTTCTTTGTATTAATTTTGTATCCTGCAACTTTGTCAAATTCATTGATGAGCTCTAACAGTTTCCTGGTAGGGTCTTTAGGGTTCTCTAGGTATAGTATGTCATCTGCAAATAGTGATAGTTTGACTTCTTCCTTTCCAATTTGGATTCCTTTTATTTCTTTTTCTTCTCTGATTGCTGTGGCTAGGACTTCCAAAACTATGTTGAATAGTAGTGGCCAGAGTGGACCTCCCTGTCTTGTTCCTGATCTCAGTGGGAATTCTTTCAGCTTTTCACCATTGAGAGTGATGTGAGCTCTGGGTTTGCCATAGATGGCCTTTGTTATGTTGAGGTAGGTTCCCCCTATGCCCACTTTCTGAAGGGTTTTTATCAGAAGTGGGTGTTGGATTTTGTCAGAGGCTTTTTCTGCATCTATGGAGAGGATCATATGGTTTTTATTGTTCAGTTTGTTAACGTGGTGTATCACACTGGTTTGCGGATATTGAAGAATCCTTGCATCCCTGGGATAAATCCCACTTGATCGTGATGTACAATCCTTTTAAAGTGTTGTTGGATTCGGTTGGCTAGTATTTTGTTGAGAATTTTTGCATCTATGTTCATCAGTGAGATTGGCCTGTAATTTTCTTTTTTTGTGGTATCTTTGGTTTTGGTATCAGGGTGATGAATGAGTTTGGGAGTGTCCCTTCCTCTGCAGTTGTTTGGAAGAGTTTCAGAAGGATAGACGTTAGCTCTTCTCTAAATGTTTGATAGAATTCACCTGTGACACCATCTGGTCCTGGACTTTTGTTTGTTGGAAGTTTTTTAACAAACGTTTCAATTTCAAAACTTGTGATTGGTCTATTCATATTTTCTATTTCATCTTGGTTTAGTCTTGGGAGATTGCACTTTTCTAAGACATAGGAGTCTATATGTAACTGAGATTGTATCAAGTTGTTGGTTTCTTAATTGCACGTGCATCTCCAGTGACCTGCATTTGTGCTCTCTTCTCATGATTACTGTTTTTGGTAGCATAATTGTGCATGGTTGATTTAGTATCTTTACTGTATATATGCCTTTATTGGTGGGCCTTGTCATTTGAGGTGTTTTTGTTTCTGGTTGTGGCCTTTTCTTTTCTGCCTAGAGAAGTTCCTTCAGGATTTGTTGTAAAGCTGGTTTAGTGTTGCAGAAATCTCTTAGCTTTTGCTTATCTGTAAAGGTTTTGATCTCTCCTTCAAATCTGAATGAGAGCCTTGCTGGATAAAGTAATCTTGGTGGGAAGTTTTTCCCTTTCATCACATTTAGTATATCATGGCACTCCCTTCTGGCCTGCAGGGTTTCAGCTAAAAAATCTGCTGATAACCTTATTGGGGTTCTCTTGTATGTCATTTGTTTCTTTTCCCTAGCTGCTTTCAATATTTTCTCTTTGTCTTTAATTTTGGTCATTTTGATTAATATGTGTCTGGGGGTGTTCCTCCTTGGGTTTATTTTATATGGTACTCGTTGCGCTTCCTGGATTTGAGTGGTTTCTTTTCCCATATTAGGAAAGTTTTCGGCTATAATCTCCTCGAATATTTTTTC
>PVHT021183659.1:7327892-7375392 GCA_004024745.2 Catagonus wagneri
TTTATGTTCTTGGTCCTTTGTTAAGAGTTAACCCATGACACCAATGGATTTATTTCTGTGCTCTCTTTTCTGTTCCTGTTGCCTATGTGCCTGTTCCTGTGCCAATAGCACACTGTTTTGGTGACAATAACTTCATAATGTAGTGTAAAGTCAGGGGGGGAGATGCCTCCAGCTCTGTTCTTGTTTGTCAGGATCACTTTGGCTATTCAGTATTCTTGAGTGTTGCATACTAATGGAAGCATTTTTTGTTCTGTTTGTGTGAATAATGCCCTTTGAATATTGGAGGGATTGCATTGAAGGTACATACTGCTTCTGTTGTCAGATTAGGTTACATGGGCCCCTCCTTGGAAGTCCACATGACCTAGCTCTGTAACAGAATTTGGTGCGCCAGCTAGGAGGCTGGCCTTGGCTCTGCTGTTCCATCTAGTAACTCAGCCAGGACTTGCATACTGACCTGGACTCAACAAAACTTGTTGAGTAATGGCGGTTACCCCAGTCCTGGACTTCTGGGCCAGTGAGGGCTCCTGAATTCAGCCTGAGATCAAGAAGCAGCCAAGGGCTAGCCGAGGTACTTCCCCAGCCCAGCGTATCTGCAGCAAGGATGCTCGCTGTGGACGGGGCTGCGTCAAGGAGACAACTGACGGGGCGCAGACCCCACTCCTGCCAGTAAAGTGAGAATTAGTTACAGGGGTCGGCTGGTCAGGGGAAAGGGTTCTGGCTGTCTGGCTGGAGGTGATCTCTCTGGAGAGCCCTGGACCGAGTGGTTGGCATTCTGACAGCCTCGGCGTCACCCGCGCGCGTCCTGCGGTGTCAGTACAGCGTGCTGGGCAGTGCGCCGTAGTCGGTGCTCTGGGTCAGGCTGTCCCCTCGCGGTGGTGAGATAAAGACTGCCCGGCCGGACACGGGGATTGGGCGTGGCGCTGAGTCACCAGAGAGTAACACGTGGTAAGAAAATTCCTTGGCTTTCTGTGAGTTTCAAGTCTGGTAGTCTCTGCTCTCGATATGAGTGCAGCTTCGATCTCTGTTCCCTTCTCTGTGGCCTTAAGGTTGGGGTTGGGTTAGTGTTAGCATTTACAGGTTAGGGGTTGCAAGCTAGAGTTTGGGGTTACAGGTTAGGAGTTAGGATTAGGGTTGGCGTTCAGGTTCTGGTTTGACCGTTAGGGATCCATGTGGGTTTGGGTTGTGTACAGACTGGGTGGCGTATGGGGTAGGTTAGGCTTAAGACTGGGCTGAGAACAGTGGTAGGGTCCGTGTACGGGTTAGGGTTCGTGCACGCGTACGGCCTAAAATGGCAGTGCAGGGCTCTAGTTCGGGGCGGTGCAGGGTTAGTGAGGGATGACCCGGGGCCCTTTGCAGGGAAAAGTCGGGGCTCTAGTTAGGGACAGTGCGGAGGCTTAGAGACGGCACTGGGCTCAGCACAGGGCCCCAGTCAGGACAGGGCAGGGCTTTATTTAGGGACCGAGCACTGCTTTAGTAACAGACGGTGCAGGCCCTGTTAGGGACGCTGCTGGGCTCTAAATAGGGAGACCACAAAGTTTTAGTAAGAGGATGCCCGCATGCTGATTAGGAACAGCACAGGACCTTAGTTGGGGACAGAGCAGGACTAAACTAGGGAAAGAGCACAGCCTAGCTAGAGACAGACCGGGCCCTCCTTAGGGACAGGGCAGGGCTCTCGTTAGGGGCAGCGCAGGGCCTGGTTAGGACGGAGGAGGGCTCAGGGCAGGGCTTGGGATGAGCACACACGGGGCTCTGGGAGGGGAACAGCATGAGAGGCGCCCGGCTGGAGAGCGCCGAGAACGAACTCCCGTGGCGGTGCCCCCTCCCCTCGCCGGCCTGCTTCTCCCGCGGGTCCGGACCTCCTCCTGGGGCCCCGGGGCCGTGGCATCGGGCTTCTCAGCCCAGGGCACACCACTTGGCCCCTCAGGCGGTCCCCACACAGCCAGCCCTGGTCCTCTCTCCAGAACTGACCCCCGGAGCCTGAGGCTCAGTGCCCAGCCCCGCCCGAGCCTCTCGGGCTGTGGGGTCCGGGCCCCGTCCCCAGGGTCTGTGTGGCCCTGCTTTGCCCTCCTCCGCCCAGCCGCTGTGCCTCTCTCGGGGGCTTTGAGGTCCCTGTCTCGGCTGACGTCCCCGGCTAGGCGGCTTCCCAGGGTGTGGGTCCTTTTTTCCTGTTGTTCGTCCCAGTTGTGTGGAGGGTTTCTTGTCATTTTTGGAGGCTTGAGGACTTTGCCTGCGCTCGGGAGACGTTCTGCATGAACCATTCCACGCGTAGGCAGCGTTTCTGATGTGTTTGTGGGAGGAGGTGAGCGCCGCGTCCTCTCAGCCGTCTTGACGCCCTCGCCTTTGGGTTTTAAATGTGTGTCTTCTGGAAACACATGCTTTACCCGGGTCCCCATGGGGCTCAGCGAGCTGCGAACCCAGCTAGTACCCGTGAGGGCGTGGGTCCGGGCCCTGGCCTCGCTCAGTGGGTTAAGGGTCCCGCGTGGCTGTGGCTGTGGTGTGGGCCGGCAGCAGCAGGTCCAGTTTGCCCCTGAGCCTGGAAACTTCCACATGCCGCACATGTGGCCCTAAAAAGCCGAACAAACCAAAACCGATACATCCTTTGTCAGAGAAGTGGCTTTCTTGTGGAACGTGCTTTGTCTTTTCGTTCTTTTAACAGATGTTTCACAGAGCAGGAGTTCTTACTTACAACAAAGACCCTTGGGTCAGTTTTTTCCTTTCGAGGTTGCTGTGGAGGTCATTGCTATTTATGCTCCATAAGTGAAGAGCATAACTGTTTTCCTATTTTCTGCTGAAAGTTTTATAATATATGGTTTATATCTATGTCTGTAGTCCATTTTGAATTAATTTTTATATAAGGCATGAGGCCCAGGGTGAGATTTTTTTTTACGTGTGAACATGCATTTGTTCCACCACTCGCTGGAAAGCAGTCTTTTCTTCTTTGAATTGCCTTTGCTCCTTCCTGAAAACGCGCGGAGCGCACGTGCGCGGCGTCTTGCTGCAGCCCCTTCTGCCCCCTCATTCGCGGCGCCGTGCCTCTTGGTTACTGCGGCTTTGTAGGCAGTCCGAAAACTGGGCGTGTGAGTGCTCCAGCCTGATCTTCCAGGGTTGTGGTCACTGTTTAATTGGTGTTAAATTTCCACACCAGTTTTTCACTCAACTTGTTAGAATCTGTAGAATCCTGCTGGAATTGTAATTGCACTTGTGTTGGATCTGTAGATGAATGTGTGGAGGTTTGACATGGTTGAAAATTCTGAGTTTTCCGATCCGTGAACCTCCTCTATCTCTCCATTTTATTAGGATTTCTTTGTTTTTTCTATTGCCTGTTGAGGGCTGCCCCTTCAGCATATGAGGTTCCCAGGCTAGGGGTTAAACTGGAGTTGCATCTGCCGGCCTACACCAGATCCAAGCCGCACTTGCCACCTACACCACAGCTTGTGGCAATGCCAGAGCTCTAACACACTGAGTGAGGCCAGGGATTGAACTCCCATCCTCATGGGTACTAGTCAGGTTCTTAACCCAATGGGCCACGAACTACCTCTTTTGTATTTTTTCATCAGTGTTTTGTTGTTTTCAGCACAGAGGTCCACATATTTTGTTAGATTTATACTGAAGAATGTAATTTTGTTCAGTGGTAAATGACATGATTCCGTTTTTAGCTGTTGAGTGCTGGTGTAGAAATACCATTGGGGAGTTCTCTGGTGGCTCAGCGGTTAGGATCCGGTGTTTCCCTGCTGTGGCAGGCTTGTGCGGTGGCGTGTCCTAGCCCCTGGCGCGGGAACTTGCGCGTTACAGGTGCAGCCGGGGGAAACAAAGAAGTTTGATTGGGTTGTGTCTTTTGCCTGTTAGTATTGCGACTTTTGACGTCTGTCAGTTTGGCGGGTGAAGCCTGGCACACCGCTTGCTGGCGCGCCGTGTACCTCTCTCCGGGAGGCAGTGTGCCCGCTGCGTCCGCTCTCGTGCGAGAACTTCTGTGGTTGTTTCAGGTTGTTTTGTGGACAGGGTTTTCTCCCACTTTATCAGTGTCTTTTAAATTTGTGATTTTGTTTTGGACACAAGTTCCCCCCGGGTCTTCCCCGGCCCGCTCTGCTCTTCCTCGCTGGGAGCGCTGCCTCTGTGCGTGCTCTGCAGACGTGGCATCACTCTCTGGTTTGTCTGAGGACGACCGCATTGAAATTCCTCTGGGTTTTTTGTCCCAGGATTTGGTGTAGGGGTGATTTTTTTTTTTTTTTTTGGTCTTTTTTAGGGCAGCGCCCTCGGTATATGGAAGTTCCAGGCTAGGGGTCAAATCGGAGCTGTAGCTGCCAGCCTACACCACAGCCACAGCCACGCAGGGTCCAAGCTGCATCTGCGACCTACCCCCCCAGCTCAAGGCTAAGCCTTATCCTTAACCACTGAGCGAGGCCAGGGATGGAACCCGCGTCCTCATGGATACTGGTCGGGTTTGTTACTTTTGAGCTGCAGTGGGACCTCCCTGATTTGGTTGGGGTTTGTTCCATCTGCTGCACGTCCCTGGGCTAGAGGGTGCTCGTGGCCTGTCTTCGCTCGCGGTACAGCTGTGAGAGCTAGAGGCAGAGTGACCTCTTTGGTCATACGAGTTGGGTGGTGGGGGATATATCACCTTTTTTTTTTTCTTTTAGTTTTTTTTTGGCTGCTCCATCGCATGTGGAGTTCCCAAGCCAGGGATCAGCTCTGAGCTGCAGCTGTGATTCATGCCACAGCTGCAGCAGTACTGGGTCTTAAAAACCCACTGTGCCAGGCTAGGAATCAAACCCGTGTCCCAGTGCTGCAGAGAAGCAGTCAGTCCCGTTGTGCCACAGTGGGAACTCCTGTTTCTTTTTCCATTTATAAGAAATGAGAAAATGTTTCATTACGTGTGGTTTTAACAATGTCTTGTAGACAGCTTTGTGTCAGAGCATGTAAGCTCACCTTATTCTTCTTAATGATGCCCAGCTTCCTGTATTATGACTGTACCACAACTTATATTTAATTGTCCCTCTATTCATGGGTGTTGTTTTTTGTTCCCAGTTTTTACCATTGTGGATGGTGTTAATTTTCCTGTTGCCACTTCTTAACCTGCAGGTCTCTTTAATGTGGGGAACAGGCTGCTGGTGAGCTTGGACTTGCTTTTTGCAATTCGAAACCAGATCAAGCTGGGCGAGGACCCCAGGGTGTCCATCAGCACGCTTCTCCGGTCGGTGCAGGAGCAGACAGGTAAAGGCCGGCGCCCTCCCTTTTGCCTGAGGCCAGGCCTAGACTCCCGGACTTTTCGGTGATGGGCTTTGTCAAAGGACTTACCTTGAGGAGATTCTGATGGTTTGAAAAGGAGCCAGTCTTGACTGGCTCACGCTCCTCCTTTTGAATTTTACAAAGGCCAGACTCACTTTGAAAAGCCAGAGTCTCTCCCTGCACCCGAGACCCTCAGCCCAAGATGAAACTGGCGCTCTGGAAGCTTGCGGATGTGGCCTCCCGAGTGCTGGCCAGCCACCCCATTCCGGGGCGTGCCCAGGGTGGGAGGCCGCCTCCCCCTTGCGTCCCGCACTCCGTCCGCCCCTGCTTTCCCGCCCTCCCTGCAGGTCCAGCCCTGCCCCTCTCCTGCGGCCAGGTCGGGCGGGGAGCAGGGGCTCTGGGGTGGGGACGGCCTGCGTCTGAGTCTGTGCTGTTCTGAGCGGGTTTTTCTCTGTGCCTCAGTCTTTCCAGTCGTGCACCGAGGTTAGTAACAGCTCTTGGTTCGTGAAGGTAGCAGCGTTAGATGAGATGATGTATTCAAAGTCTCGGCACGGCGCCGGTGCCCAGCAGGTGCCGGCTACAAGGCAGCTGTAGCTTGATTGGAACTGCCCTTTGAGTTGCCACCTGAACGCCCAGTGGCCGGGGTGCTCGGCCCTTGGGTGGGCGGTACCCTGGGGTGTCCTTAGGAGAGGCTCAGTGTCGCAGAGCGCTGTTCCTGCTCGCGCCCAGTGGCCTCCAGGTCCTTCCCCGGACCGTCCCAGCTCCGCTCTCCTTCCAGAGAAGAGCGTCCCCGCAGAGGAGCTGAGCCAGCTGCAGGAGCTGCTATGTAACGGCTACTGGGCCTTCGAGTGCCTCACCGTCCGGGACTACAACGACATGATCTGCGGCATCTGTGGCGTGGCCCCCAAGGTGGAAGTGGCCCAGAGGAGTGAGGAAAACGTGCTGGCCCTGAAGAGTGTGGAGGTAAGCTCCTCTTGGTCCCCACGGGTGACCTTGAGACGTGTCCTCAGGCCCTCTACGGAGGCCCGGTGGCAGTAGAGGCATTTGTTCCTTCCTGTGCACATTTATTAAACACGAACTAGGTGTACTTTTTAGACATGGAAATACCAGTTTATTTTTTATGGATTTTCTCTTTTTAGTGCCACACGCATGGCACATGGAGGGTCCCAGGCTAGGGGTCTAACCGGAGCTGTAGCTGCCGGCCTACACCACAGCCACAGCCACACCAGATCTGAACTGCGTCTGCTACCTACATCACAGCTCACGGCAGTGCTGGATCCTTAACCCACTGAGCGAGGCCAGGGATCGAACCCGCAACCTCACGGTTCCTGGTCGGATTCCTTTCTGCTGCGCCACGGTGGGAACTCCAGGGAAATAACATTTTAAGACACACAGAGTTTACGTGCTCAGGGAGCTTTGGGGACTTCCTGATTTGGGGACAGATGAGAAACAAACACTACAGACTGTGCATATCCTATCAGTGTACGAGGGGAGGAGAGCGCCGTGCTGGGCAGAAGGGGCCCCTGTATCGAGGAGGTCGGGAGGCCCTGCCACTAGGGCTCTGACGCCACGTAACTCGCGGGGAGGACCGTTCCAGGCAGCGGAGGGAAGGCGGGAACGGGCCCGGTGAGGGCGGCCGGGCGGCGGGGTGGGCGTTGCTGCTGGGGCACTGGAGAGCCTGGGAAGGGCTCTGAGGAAGAGTGGCCTGAAGCGGTGAGGGGCTTACCTCGGAGACGTCTGCACAGGGTGGCACTGCCCTGAGGCGGAGGGCTTTAGACGTGGACCCTAGCCAGCACCCAGGAAAGAGGCCCCACCACGGAAGGGTAGTGGGGAGTGGGCGTGACTGAGGCTGGACCAGGCGCTGGGTAACACAAGGTGAGGACCCGGGCTGACAGAGCTCGTGAGTGCTGATGACAGCGTCCTGGCAGAGAGAAGAGTAACCCAGAGCGCCCAGCAAGTCGGGGTGGGCGCTGAGCCCACAGTGAGGAGTGTGAAATCGTGACAGCCTTCATCCTGGGCAAGCAGCGTGATCGCGGCGTTAGAAAACAGACAGATGTGAGTCAGTGCTTACAGCGCAAAGGAGAACATTCGTGGTGTTTTCTTTGGATGTATGGAAAAAAGCTTTGGTTTTTATAGCATCCGTTTATGATACAACTCTCGGAGTTCCCTGGTGGTGCAGCAGGTTAAGGATCCAGCGTTGTCACTGCTGTGGCTCAGGTCGCTGCTGTGTCTGGAGTTGGCTCCCCGGCCTGGGAACCTCTGCATGCGTGGCCGAAAAAACCCGAAAAACAAAACACTCTTAGCAAACTGAGACTAACAGAGAATCTTCTTTAACCTGGTACAGGGATTTGGGGTTTTGGTTTTTGGTTTTGGTTTTTTTGCCTTGCCCGAGGCATGTGAAAATTCTAGGCTGGAGGCTGACCCGCTGCACAGCAGGGACAACACCGGATCCTTAACCTGCTGTGGGCGCCACAAGGGAACTCTTATGGGGAGTTTGTTAAGAGTCCATAGATGAACCCCTTGCCCTGATCATGCTGAGGTCTGGTCCGCAGGCAGCGAGCTGGGCTGTGACCGCGAGCACAGCGCCTCTAGTAATGGTGGGGCCAGCTGTCCGTCTGCTCGTCTCTGCCCAGTGGCTCTGGGCAGGTCTCTGCCCGGTGGCTCTGGGCAGGTCGCAGCCCACCAGCTCGCCGCCCGGAGCGCTGCAGGACCTCTGGCCAGGCCTTGGCGTGGCTCGCGGAGCATAGTGCGGACGAATGCGGTCTCCCTGTTTCTTCCCAATTGAAAAAATATGTAGGAGTTCCCGTCGTGGCGCAGTGGTTAACGAATCCGACTGGGAACCATGAGGTTGCAGGTTCGATCCCTGGCGTTGCTCAGCGGGTTAAGGATCCGGCGTTGCTGTGAGCTGTGGTGTAGGCCGCAGATGCAGCTTGGATCCTGCGTGGCTGCGGCTGTGGTGTAGGCTGGCAACTGCAGCTCCCATTCAACCCCTAGCCTGGGAACCTCCATATGCCGCGGGTGCGGCCCTAGAAAATGCAAAAAGACAAAAAAAATTATATACTGATCAAATGTTTTTGTTGGGAGGAGGGTGGTACATGGTAAGATGTGTGAAACAGGCATAATGCTTCTGGAGCCTTCTAATGTTCCTTGTAGATGAGATGAACTATTGGGAATTTTTGCTTTTGTGTAACCTCACAAAGAGGCTATTTCCAGACTTAGGCAGATCTGCTTGTCCGGCGATGATGGTGACGCAGTGGCGACTTGTGGAGCAGCTGTTACATAGCCACGTCCTTGCTCCGCCCTTAGCCTTCCCGACCACCTCGTCCCCCAGGCCTGTGGAATTGTGTAGATGAAGGGGCTGGAGCCCAGGGGGTCGGGGCCTGTCCCGGCTCAGCCTGCCGTCTGGCTGCCGAGCCGCAGCCTGGAAGCGCCGGCGTGGAGGCGCCGCCACGTCCCCAGTACCTTTCGAGACCTTGAGCTCTGGGTTGCGAAGGACACGTGGCCCTAGGCCCGTGGGTGTCCGCTCGCCAGCGGGGCCGGAAGCCCGTGTCCGGCGGAGCTGAGCGTCCGTCCTGCCTGGCCGCTGCCCTCCTCCCCGACGGGGCAGCTGGCGTTGTCCGTGCGCCGTCTCCTCTGTGGCTGTTTCTCTCTGGAGACCAGGACCCAGCTGCTTGCCGCTGTGTGTGCCGTGCAGCGTGGGGAGAGCGTGAGGAGGGGCGGGGGTGTTGTGGCGTCTGGGGGATGGAGCAGGAAGGTGGTGAACAAAAGGGCAATGCGCGCCGTCACGGGGACCGTCGGGGGCCTCTGGGTGGCGAGACGCGTGCCCGCGGAGCCGGGGTGCGCGGCGCCGGCCCAGCGCCTTTAGGGGCGGGCGTGAGGCTCTGGAGCGGCCGAGACCGCGCTGCCCCAGGCGGTGTGCGTGCTGCCGGAGGGGGACCCTGCTCGCAGAACCGCTCACAGAGGGCTGTCCTCAAGCGCGGCCTCGGGGCTCTGGTTCACACAGACCGCTCTGTGCCCAGACCAGCATCGCCGCGGAGGACGGTGACTTGGGCGAGGTGACAGGGTCCGGGGCTCACTGTGAGCTCCGGGTGGGAGGGCCTGCAGGGGGAGCGGTGACCGGCAGCGCTCAGTGGGTGAGGACGGCCGCCCCGGGTCTGCGAGCACCCTCTGGAGGGGACGAGGGACACCGGCGCCAGCCGGGCAGGGAGAGCGCCACTCGACTCGAGTCTGACTGTCCAGCCGGCCAGGCCTGGGGATCAGGGGCTTGGGTTTGGAACCGGATCTTGGTGGACACTCCTGTTCTGACACTTGGGTTGGGCTCCCGGCTCTGGCGGGGAGGCTGGTGGCTGATGCGCCGGCGTCCTGCGCCTGAAGGTTCGTGGCCGTAGCTGCCCGTTCCCTGGAGGAAAGGCGCAGGTCCGAAGGGACGGGGTCCCGAGGGTGCCGTGGCTGTGGGGAAAGGACTGCGGTCCGGAGTGGGCCCCCAGGTGTCAGGTGCCAGGTGCTCAGCCAGTGTCAGGAAGCTGTTCTGTGGGTGGCTCTCCCAGTTTGGCCTTTTTTGCTCTGACCTTTTAGTTCACCTGGCCGGAGTTCCTGGCCTCTAGTGAGGTGAACGTGGAGGACTTCTGGGCCACCATGGAGACGGAGGTGATCGAGCAGGTGGCCTTCCCTGCCAGCATCCCCATCACCAAGTTCGACGCCTCCGTCGTCGCACCCTTCTTCCCGCCGCTCATGAGGGGAGCTGTGGTTGTCAACACCGAGAAAGACAAGAGCCTGGTCGTGCAGCCGGTTCCCGGTAAGGCCGCCCGGCGGCTGATGGGGGTCGGGCAGGGTCGCCGCGTCTGGAGCTTCGCCCACGGCAGGACAGCCCAGCTGGGTGACAGGGCCAGGCCCCCTGAGGGTTCCGTCTGAGAAGGTGATGAGCTGTGACGGAACCTCTGGAGGTGAAAATCCCAGGCAGGGTTTTGAGGAGCTGCTGGCACCGCGGTGGGCCCGGCCCCCGCCAGCCCTGCGGGCAGTCGCCGCCGAAAAGGCTGACGTCGGGCTCCGGCCCCAGAGCTGCTCACTGCGGGGTGGAGGGGGCCGGGCCTGCCCTCGAGACACGGCCTGCGGGTGGTCTTGCGATGCTTTCTGGGCGCTTGCATTGAGAAGCCCGGGCTCCCGGTTTCCGACACGTGGGTTGGGCTCCCGGCTCTGTCGCTTGGTAGCTCTGCGCCCTGACCACCTCCGCTCGTTGCCCGGACCTGTGTTGCTCCCTCTGCGGAACGCTCGCGGAGGCGTGTGTGTGTGTGTCTGTCTGTCTCTCTGTCATCCATGCATAGGGGCTTAGTACTGTGCCTCTGCGAACGCAGCATACTTCCTTTTCTGCTTTCCTTCGTTTAAGACCCTGGCTATGGCCGCCAAATTGATTCCGTCGTTTATAACGTGTTGTGATCTGGCGGTTCCTGAACAGTGTCAGACATCAGGCCTCGAGGATCGTGTTCTCAGTTTCAAGGCCCAGGGTCTGGCTGTTTCTGTGGCCCCCACGCGGTCGTGTTGATGAGCGGGTTCGGGAGCGTTTTCTGAGTGAGCGCTGCCGCTCTTCTTGTTGCTGCAGTTTTGTTAAGCTGCTAAGCTCTTGGTTCTGAGTAACTGCGAGGTTCGGGGTTCTTTGCAAGGGTGTCTGCTGGCACCTCCCCGTGACGTTCACGGCAGAAGAGACTGAATCCCCACGTGACTGCCTCGAGTCCAGCTCCCCCGGCCCCGGCCCCGTGTCCGGGCTCGTGCAGGGGGGCCCGGGCTCGTGCAGGGGCGCCCCTTAACCCGCTGCTGCTTGCAGGCAACGGCAGCGCTCTGGTGCGGCTGCTGCAGGAGGGCGTCTGCCGGCTGGAGGACATGAGCTCCTACAGCGAGGAGGAGCTGCGGTGCCTGCTCAGCCAGTGCGGGATCCCCTTCGCGGCCGAGGACTCCAAGGTGGGTCTCAGGCGGGGCTGGGCGGCAGTGTCGCTGGGCAGGGTGTGAGTCCCTGGGGCCCCTGGGACCCGCGCCTGTGCTGGACCGAGGGTGCTGGGGGCAGGGCGGCCGCGCAGGTAGCGCAGCCAGAGGCGGCCTGCACGTGAGGGCCCCCGCCAGGCCCTTCCTCCGCTGCAGGCGGTGGGCCCAGGCTCTCCTGCTAAGCGTGTGTGGCCTCGGATGAGCTGCCCAACAGTTCTGGGCCTCATTTTCCTCATTTGCAAAGTGGAAATAACCCAAATCCCAACTTTTGAAGCTTACAGTATCCGGTTATCAACTGTCCAGGCTCCTAAAAAACAAGTGCCGTGACATATGTGTAGAAACTAGTGTGCGCCTGCGGGCGTGTGTGTGAGATCCACACCTTACCTCCTTTCATCACAGTGTGTGCATGTGCGTGCACGCGTGTGTCACCCACGCCTCACCCCCTTCCCTCCATCGCAGTGTGCTCCCGAAACCCCTAGGCTGCAAGTCCGCACCCTGTCCCTGGCCCCTCTCTGGGACCCGCCCTGCCTGCACAACGCAGGGAGAACCTGGTAGCTTGACCGGTCCGACTGGCCACTGTCTGTGACCTGGCCGTCTTCAGGGTCACAGCAGCCCCACGTACCTAAGGGACATGGACCCTGCGAGGTGCCTGGGCCCCCTCTGGCCCGCGCGGTTTGTTTGTTTGCTGGGAGTGAGCGTCTGGGGCCGGGGGCCGGGCCTGGGCCCTGTCCCCTTGCCGCGCATTCAGTCTTGTCCTTCTGCTCCAGGACCGACTCTGCTGCTCCCTGCTGGCCCTGTATGAGTCTGTTCAGAATGGAGCCAGACCTCGCCAGCCCCCGCCTCACCTCACAGGGGGTAAGATCTACAAGGTGTGCCCCCATCAGGTAAGAGGGCAGCGCCCGGGGGCTCGGCCGCCCCTGCTCTCGTCGCGTGGCCCGCACAGAGGAGCTGGTGGGTCCGGCTCGTCTTGCAGCCGGCACTCAGGCCGCCGGGCGGCTAGGGAGTAGCTCCTGAGGGGTCAAGTGCCACCCGTGGGCTGGGGAGGGGCCCGAGCTGTCGGCAGTGACACCCGGCTGTGTGCCGGCCCTGCTGTCGGGGGCGGAGGGGGCGATGCTGAGGTCACCCCGCTCGTTGAGAAATGGAGTCGCCGTGGCTCGTGGCAGCCGCTCTGGACAAGGACCAGAGCTAGGAGGTAGCAGAGAGGTGCCGCTGGCTGTGGGGGCAGCGCCGGAGGGGCCGAGAGCCCCGCTGGGACGGGGCGAGGGCTGTGACCCCGCGGTCCCGGGCGTGGTGGGGGCGGGGTCACCCCAGGGCCAGAGCCCGCCTGGCGTGGCGGGCCAGCGAGCAATTTAGAGTTCCTTCTGAGGGTGACGGGGGCCCTGGGAGGTGCCGGATTTGGGGTTCAAGACGACCCCCGAGGAGGGAGCCCTGAGAAGCTGCTGCCTGCAGCACAGCCAGGCGCGTCCTGAGCTGCCGGGTGGAAGGCCCTGCACAGGCACCCAGTGGGGGGCGGCTTCGCAGAGTCTCCAGTCCAGGGAGTGGGCAGGGCACTGGCTGCCGCGGTCATCGGCCCCGTAACAAGAGCCGTGTCCGACGGCGGCGCTGCCACCCCTCCTGGGCCCAGAGCCTGCCCCAGGCACGGCGTCCGCGGCACACGGGGGCGGGAGGGCCGAGGGCTCGGGCCGTGTCGGGGCGGCCGTGCTGCTGGAGGCAAACGCCAGGACGGTGGGGCGTGGGGGGGGGGCAGGGCGCTCCGGGGGGGCGCGGCGGCGGCACGGGGACCCTGCCGGTAGAGGCGCAGCCGCATCGGGGTGCCGTCCGGCTGGCACAGCAGGGCAGGGGGGGCCACCCAGCTTCCAGCTTGGGGTGGGCCAGGAACCCCCGTTTTTAACCCGCTCTTGGCTGCCGGTGCGGGGTCGAGAGCAGGGGGCTGGCTGCTTTGGGGTGGCGGGGCGTCTTTCAGCCTCACTTGAGGCTCAGGCAGGAGTGAGCTGGTGGCCTCACTGAGGCCCCGAAGCAGGAGGGAGCGGGAAGCCCCGGGTCTGGCAGCGCCGGCCTGTGGCTGCGTCTTGCGGGGAAAGAGGGCGCGGACCGGCCGGTCTGTCCGCACGTGGCCGCCTCACTGCGCCGTGCCCGCCTCCCCGCCAGGTGGTCTGCGGCTCCAAGTGCCTCGTGCGGGGCGAGGGCGCCCTTGACCACGTGGACCTGCTCGTCTCTTCCCGCCACTGGCCTCCCGTGTACGTGGTGGACATGGCCACGTCAGTGGCCCTGTGTGCCGACCTCTGCTACCCCGAGCTGACCAGCCAGATGTGGGGGCGGAACCAGGGCTGCTTCTCCAGCCCCACGGAGCCGCCTGTGGTGAGTCCCCTTCTCGGGTCCTGGGGTCCCGCAAGGCCGCCTTGCCCACCCCGGCCCTCGGGGAGGCCTCTGGGGACCGCCCAGTGCCTTTCTCTCCACCCGTGTTTTGTCTGAATGCCCTGGAGCCAGCGTCTGCTCCGCAGGTGTCGACTGAGCGGCCCCCGTGTGTGGGAGGCCGCCGCATGTCACTTGGTTGCCCAGCGTGACAGGGGTCAGAGGGGTCGCCTTGCAGACGGCCTGCAAGAGTGCCCCTTAGGGGTCAGAGCCCAGGCCAGCCCTGTCTGGGAGGTGGGTGGCCGTGCCCTGGGGCGGGGCCGGAGCCGGAGGTGCCGTGGCCTGGAATGTGGGGCCGCCTGCCCCTTTCCTCCTGCTGGGAGGGGACAGCCAGCCTGAGGGCGGTGACCTGAGCCGTGTCAGCCCGCAGGGTAGGGGCAGCGCTCGCCCGCCACGCAGCCTCTGCCTCGGTCGTGCCCCCGTGTCACAGCGGCCTGCCGTCTCCTCCCAGAGCGTGTCCTGCCCAGAGCTCCTGGACCAGCACGGCCCGGCGGACGCGACGGAGGCCGAGCCCTCGGTGCAGCACCCGGTCACCAGGAGCACCGCCCGCCGCGTCGTGCACGCGGGCACGCAGCCCGGCCTCGGCGACCCCAGCGCGGGCCACCACTCCCTGGCCCTGTGTCCTGAGCTGGCGCCCTACGCGGCGCTGGTGGCCTCCATGGCGGACAGCAGGACCAGCAGCGCGCGCCAGCGGCCCATCACCTTCGACAACGCCACGCACTATTACCTCTACAACCGCCTCCTGGACTTCCTCACCAGCCGCGAGATCGTCAGCCGGCAGATCCACGACGTGCTGCAGAGCTGCCAGCCGGGCGAGGTGGTCATCCGCGACACACTCTACCGCCTGGGCGTGGCGCAGATCAAGACGGAGACGGGGCAGGACGCGGAGGAGCAGGAGGCGGCCGCGGCCGCAGAGTAAGCCAGGCTCCCGCCGGGGCCGCGCACCCGTCGCCAAGCCATAGCGGGCCCCTGCCGAGGCAGGTCCGTCCGGGCCCGGCCCTCGCGGCTGGGACCGACCAAAGAGCTGCGTCCTGAGCCCGGGGAGGCTCCCCGCCTTCCGGGCGGGCAAGGCACGCGACACTCCTTACGAGCCCCGCAGCCCGGGCTGTGCGGCCGCCCTGGGGCGCCTGCGGGTCGGGTGGAGGCCCTGGCTGCTGAGGCTGCCCTCCCTCCCCAGGGACTTGGGGTTCCTGCGCTCTTGCTGTACACACGCGGGGGGCACCACTGCTCCCTTCCAGGCCCATCCCCTGTGCCCGAGCTCCGGCGAGAGGACCCCCGCCATTCCCGGGCCCTGCCGCCACAGCCCGCGTCCTCTCTGGGCCCGGGGCTCTCCCCTGCACGGGGATGGGGTCACGGAGGGCGACCTCGGCTGGCAGCAGGAGGCGACTCCCTTCCATGAAGGGGCAGCAGGCGGGCTGGGAGGAAGCAGCGGGCCGGGCGCAGGGGCCCGGGCGGGTCGAGGGCGCGGGCTGTGCCCTGTAACTTATTGAGAGGAGGGGGTAGGTGGCACCCCTCCCCCGCCCGCCGGAATAAAGTTTATTCAGTCACACGGGTTCAGTGCAGCGAGGCGACTCGGGCTCTTTGCGGAGCAGGGGCGGTTGGGCGCCGTGGTGGCGGGCTGGAGGGAGGTAGCGCAAAGAACCAGAGGCCGGTGTGTTACTGCCGTTAGTTTAATGCCGACAGGACAACCTGCAGTGGAACTGTTAGTGGACAGGCCTCAGCGTGGGGAGCATGTGCTTGGGGCGGCCAGCCGCGCGTGGCCTGCCTCCCGGCTCGGGACTGGGGACCGGGCGAACGCTCGCGGCTCTGCGGCTGCCGCCTGGCTCAGCGCCGCAGCCCCGGTCCGGGCAGAGGGCTGGTGGGAGCAGGGCAGGGCAGCGAGGGCGACCCACTTCTTCCAGAGCAGCCACCCTGGGCACCGGTCTGCGCCCAGGCGGCGGGCACCCCGCTCTGCCGAGGCCCAAGGGGCTGCGCTGCTTTCTCCGTGTGTTTGGGCAGCTCCTGGGAACCTCAGAGGCAGAGCCAGTCCCTTTGCTTCGACGCGGGAAGGCAGGTGGTTCCTGAAGGGGGTCGGGTGCAGTGGGGCTGGGGGGCTGCCCGGTTAGAATAGCCAACGTGAGGCCCCAGCACTGGGAGGGGGGGACGGGGCTGGGGGGGGCTCGGCCCCCAGCCCCGACTGGCAGTGACGGCCCAGGTCCAGGAAGTGGGAACCCCCCCGACCTCCTGGACCCCACATTCCTGAGTTTCAGGAGCTGGGCCGGGCTGTGGAGTGAATGAGCGAGGCAGAGTCTGTGCTCTCCCCATGGTGCCCCGTCCACAGAGGAGGGGAGGCCACCTCAGCAGAACTGGTAGGTGTTGGGCTGCAGCAGGGGCTGGGCGGCAGCCTGCTCACAGCAGCCCACGTGCTCGCTGGAGCTCTCCTCCTCGGGCTCGCTGCTGCTGCTGCTGCTGCTGCTGCTGCTGCTGCTGCTGCTCGGCAGGTTGCTGTAGTCCTGGGGGCGCCAGTCCAGAGGGGTCAGCCCCAGCGCCGCCTGCTGCAGCCAGCCCCCCAGCCTGCGCTGGCCCCACTCACCCGAGTGCTCCTGTTCCCGTGGGCCTGCTCCTGCAGGAGGGAGCAGATCTGCTGGAAGGTGGGTCTGCGCGTCGGCTCCAGGGCCCAGCAGGCCTGCATGATGCTGTATCTGAGAAGGGACAGCAGCGGGTTACACGTCTGGGCCTCTCTGCACGCACGAGTGTAGGACGGAGTCCTGCCCGGCAGGGGCCCCGAAACTGGGTCCAGAGTGAGCCTAGTCCAGGACCGGCGCCCAGTCCTGGGTGTGCATGAGCTGGGAGGGAGGGCTGTCTGCATGGGCCCGACGGCAGAGGAGAAAACCCTCAGTGGTGCTGTCGGGCTCAGGCTCCCAGGACGGAGAAGGGCGCACCTGCTGGGAGGTGGACTTGGCAGGGGGGCGGGCGGGCGTGGGGAGACTGGCTGGAGCAGGGGCAGCGGGTGAGCCAGGCCAGCGAGCCCGTGGAGAGGTCGCGTGGGGAGCGGAGAGCCGGTCAAGGGCTCGAGGCGGGCTGGCTGTCGAGAGGTGGCTAAGAGTTGACAGTGGCTGGGGGGCCGCAGAGTCAGGCTGGCTGACGCCACCCCGCGGGACAGGAGGCGGGAAGAGCCTTCCTCGAGGTCCCAGCAACGGTGAGCTAAACGTCCGTCATCCGCGTGGCGCCAGCCAGCCCTCTGTGACACTGTCCCTGTGCCCTGGGACCATGGGGCCTGCGCTGACAGGGAGTGTCTCAGTCCGCCGTCGGGGAGCGGGCGGCCGGCCCTGGGCCGCAGGAGAGGAGGGACAGGCCACACGCGGTCGGTCCCCCCAACCCGCTCCCACCCCAGGCTGTGCCACATACATGTTCTTCGGGGCGAAGGCGGGCTGGGCCATCTGGTAGCCGTCCTTCACCAGTTTGTAGAACTTGCTGTTCACCAGGACGCCCGGGTAGGGGTTTAGCCCTGCAGAAACCAAGGTTACGGGGAGGGGCTGCTTAGTGCTCACTGCCCTCCCACGCACGCATCCTGGCCGTGCCGGGTGGAAAGGGCCCCAGCTGGCCAGCGCTGACAGCAGCAGCTCCTCGTAACAAGTGCTTCCTGTGTGCCTGGCTCTGCGCAGGGCTCAGGCTTCGAGGGCAGTGAGAGCCTTCCCCCAGGCCGCGTCACCCCCCAGAGGCCAGTGCAGGCGTCACGAGCGGAGCCTGCTGGCGGCGGCGGAGGACATCCAAGGCCTTGACCCAGCCACCTCTGCCCCTGGTGCTCCAGGAATGGGCACTGCATCAAGGTCACGGCCTTGCAGGCAAGCCAAAACAGCACTTCTGGGAGGCAGCAGCTGCGCAGGCATGCGGGGAGGGAAGCAGCTCAGAGGAGGGCCAGCCTGTCCCCACATACCCACCAGCCCTTCTCTACCTGGACCACCAAGCAGCTTTTTCTTTTATGGCTGCACCTGCAGTGTATGCAGATTCTCAGGCCAGGGATTCACTCTGAGCCGCAGCTTCTGCAACATCTAATCCTTTAACCTACTGCACACGGTTGGGGTCAAACCCACTTCTCCGCCTCAGCTGGATTTTTTTTTTTTTTTTTTTTTTGCTTTTTTAGGGTCACACCCGCAGCATATGGAAGTTCCCAGGCTCAGGGTCTAATCGGAGCTACAGCTGCCAATCTCCACCACAGCCATGCCAGATGTGAGCCTCATCTGCTGCCACCTGTACCACAGCTCACGGCAACACTGGATCCTTAACTAAGCGAGGCCAGGGATCGAACCCACCACCTCACGGTTACTAGTGAGATTCGTTTCCACTGCGCCACGACAGCTGCTCCCTCAGTCGGATTCTGAACCCACTGTGCCTCCGCGGCAGCGCCCGAGCGTCCCAAACTGGCTCCCCGAAGCACCCGCTGCTGAGGGCAACCCGCTGCCAGTGGGGGCCGGGCTGGGCCTGCGGGGGGCGCTCACCCAGCGAGAAGATCTCCCAGAGCAGGATGCCGTAGGACCAGACGTCGCTCTGCACCGTGTAGACGCAGTCGAAGATGCTCTCCGGGGCCATCCACTTGACGGGCAGGCGGGCCTGGCGCGGGAGGCCCCGGTCACCTCGGACCCCGACTCGCCCGCCCAGCCCCATCCAGCCGTCCGTCCCGGCACTCACGTTGCCCTTGACGATGTAGTTGGAGTCATTCATGATGTCCCTTGCCAGCCCGAAGTCCCCGATCTTGGCCACGTGGCCGCTGGTCAGCAGCACGTTCCGGGCGGCCACGTCCCGGTGGATGCACTGGGGGGCGCTGGGCGTCAGTCCTGTCCCCCCCCAGAGCCCGAGGTGCAGGGCCCGGCACAGCCAGGGTCCCGAGAGCCTGGGGTCCTTGTTGAGGGGGTGGGCGTCCTGCTCCTGTACCCAGCTCCACCCCCACCTCCCGGGACCAGGTCCCAGAAGATAGGTGTCGGACAGCTGTGCTGAGAGCACCACGAGCCTCTGTCTCTGAGCAGAGGGGCCCGCAGCTGGGCGCTCTGATTGGGCCCAGAAACAGCTCTGGTGCTCGGAACAGGCCCAGCAGCTGCCCCTGTCAGGGCCTGACCATGCCGGCCTTTGCCTAAGTGTCTGCACGGACTGTGACCCTGTTTCACTCTCGTGCCTTCCTGGGACCGTGCCCAGGTTTGTGGGTGTGGCAAGCTAGGCTCAGAGCGGTTCAGCAGTCGCTCAGTCCCCCAGCGGGTGACAGCCCTCATTCTGGCTCTGGCCCCCCGGCCTGTGCGCGTAAGAGGACAGCTGCCGCCCACCTCCCCATTCTCCGCGTCCCGCTTGTCGGGCTGAGGGGGCCTGCCCCTGCTCTGGGTGACCTGCGGTGCGGGCCCGTTTCTGACTCACGTTCTTGGAAGCGAGGAAGGCCATGCCCTGGGCCACCTGGCTCGAGAAGTGGAGCAGGTCGCGCAGCTCCAGCGGCCGCCCGGGCTCCCCGTCCAGGTCTGGGGGTGTGGAGGGGGAGGAGTCAGGGGCCGCCCCACGACCCCCGCGTGGCCGCCCCACGCCCCGCGCCCGGCCCCACCTCACCTTGCTCAGAGAAGGAGTCGCTGGAGGAAGAGACAGGTCTCATCTCCACGTAGGTGTCCATGCCCTGGCTGGAGAAGCCGCTGTCCCTGCACAGAAGGGCCCTCAGTACCCTGCCCGGCACAGGGAAGGACGGGGGCCTGAGGGGCAACCTCGGCCTCCCCGTGGGACATGTGCGCTCTGCTCAGCGCTCCACGCGCGGCCAGCGGGAGCTCACAACCTGTGCAGACGCGGGCTGCCCCCCTGCCCGTAGGCCCGTTCTGTTGCGCAGGCGTCACTGTTCCTGGCGTGTTGCTCCCGGTCCGTGCCCTCAGGAAGCAGCTCCCTCTTCCTGGAACAGCCCCGCGGGGGGAGTCCGGGGCCCCATCTTTGAGCCCTTCCTCGTCTACACGGCGGCTCACTCCTGGCTTTATGCTCAAGTCTCAGAACAACCAGACCACGCCCTCGAGAAGCTCCAGGCTGAGACCCAGTCCTTCCAGCCGCCGGTCTCTCCAGGCAGCGCCAGCGTGGGGCTGGGGTCGAGGCCTTGGCCGAGCGAGCCGTGCTTCTCACACACTTGGGGTGCACGTGGATCCCTGGGGGCCCTTACGTGTGGATTCTGATCCCGCCGGTCCTTGTGGACCTGCCCTTGGGGTTCCCTAACAACTCACAGACGGCGCGGGGCCTGTGCTCTGGGGCTCGGTTAAGACGGGGTGAGGGGCCACCGGTGCCTGTGATGTTGGGAGCAGATCGAGTCTGGCCCCGCATCAGCGTCGCCTCGGACCCCAGGGGCTTGGCTCCCGCTCGGCTTGGCCTAGAAGGGGCCCACCGCGACCCCCCACCGCAGGCTTGAGGGCCGAAGCTAGTACTTGATCTAGGTTCTCACTTTGAACTGGCCTGGCCTGAGTTTCCAGCCTGCTGAGGCCCGGCGTGAGACCCCCTAAGAACCAAGAGGAAGGAGCGTGCGCCAGCCCCCAGCCTGGGGGGCACTGGGTGGAGCGAGGTGGCCTCCCTCCCGTCTGCCCCCGAGGCTTGGCAGCGGACGGGCAGCGTCAGAGCCCAGTGTGTGCCCTTCTCGTTCTGGTCCCGCCCTGGCCCCAGAAGCCCGGCCCCGAGGCCCCGAGGCCCCGAGACCAGGACTTCAGGACCGCAGCGCGGCCCTGCTGAGCCTGGACCAGATGTCCGCGGGCCGAGTCCGGCCAGGCCCGCCTCAGTCACGTGCGGCGAGGACTCGGCTGCTTCCTCCCTGGGGCTTGTCCGTCTGCTGTTGGCCTCCAGGAATCACAGCCGTCCCGACCGAGAGCAGAGGGACCTCGCGGGCTCAACCCTCCGCGGGGGACACTGAGGGCCCTGCACCCTGCGGGCTCTGTCCCACTTGACTGTCGGGTGGGGGCCTGATGCTGGCTACCAGCGGGTAGCACGGGTGTTCTCCAGTGCCCGACAGCACGTGTCATGGGAGAAACAGCGCGGTTACCCGAGACCTGCCTTCTCTCGCGAGGGCCCCAGACAGGCCGTGGCTGATCTCCATATGATACAGCAACGCCTTCTTAACGCCTCCCCGCAGACCGTGCGGCCCGGCCCGGCCCTCAGCGCTCCCCGCGCACACAGAACACAGGTATTTGCTGGACGATGGGAGCGAGCGAGAGGACGAAGCCGCCCTCTGACACGGTGGCCGCTCCTGCAGCGCACGTGGGAGGTGGGGGCCGCAGAGCCTCCCCGCCCTGCGCCGCCTCCCTGTCCTCTGCCCGGGCCCTACCTGCGGACGTATTTCTTCTCCAAGTGGACGTTCCTGTAGCCGCTGCCTGGCTCGGGGTCCCGGCCCGGGTTCGGGCTGGGTCCCAGCATGGCCTCCGCCTTCCTTCGCAGAAAGTTGAGCAGGTCCCCGTAGCAGCAGTACTCCGTGATGACCAGGACCGGGCCTAGCGTCGCCAAGAGAGCGGCGTCAGGGCACTGCGCTCCCGCAGCCCAGGGCGCGTGGAATGGGAACACGGGAGGGGACGCGGGAGCTCCGGGCTCTCCTCCCGCCTCTGTGAGCAGCCCTCTGCCTCCAGGACCTCAGCGACCCCCACCCCCAAAGCAGAGGCATCTCCAAAAAGCTGTAGCTGAAGGATTCTTTCTTCAGGGAAAGTCTGTGGCAGCTCCACCGAGGTCCAAGCTGCTCCCGGAGACGAGAACAGGGTGGCCCCGGAGGCCAGGGGACCCTACGGGAACGTCCCAGCCTCTTTGCGCTGGAGGAGGCTTCACGCCAAACCCACAGCCTCAGGCTCCCTGGAGCACCCAGGGAGCTGCACCCTCGTCTCCTTTCCGGGCGATTCTGAGGCCCGCTGACCAGAGCTCACAGAACGGCCTGTCACCTGGCAGCCGCTCCTCACAGGTCCAGGCACCCGGCCTGGAACCTCAGGGACGCCGAGCCAGCGAGCCTGACTTCGCTTTGCGGGCATGGGGAGGGGAAGATGGCATGACGCAGCCCTGGGGCCCCTCACCTCCGTGGGTGCAGGCGCCCAGCAGGTTGACTATGTTCTCATGCGGGCCCAGGTGACTCATGATCTTCAGCTCAGACATGAGGGCCTCCTTCTCGTCAGCGTGGGCCGTGGCTGGCAGGCGGGCAGCAGGGGCCCGGTCCGGGAGGGGACGGGACATGGAGAAGCACGCACACGCCGCAGCAGGGGACACGGCGGGGCCAGAACCCCAAGCGGTCACAACGAGAGAGGCGGAGGACAGGACAGAGCAGGGGGCCGGTCACTGCGTCGGGCCTGGGTGCGAGTGCCCAGCTGTGCGCCCCGGCAGCCTTCCCCACGCGCGGTGAGGCGGGGCTGGAGCGCACCAGGGGAGCGCTGACGGGCTGGAGGGGGGGTGATGCCGCGAGCCGGCCCTCCCCAAGCGGCCCGCCCCCGCCCGCGCTCGCACTTCAGCCCCCACGGAGCCCCGGGACACTCACACTTCAGCATCTTCACGGCCACCCTCAGGACAGCGTCTTCCTGGCCCAGGCCGAAAGCCGTGGCCTCCACCACCTTCCCGAAGGCGCCGGCTCCCAGGGTCTTACCTGCCACACAGCCTCCTTAGGCCCCGGGCTGGGGGCCGTCCCAGGGGCCCGGAGGCTCCCCGCCGCCCCGGGCCAGGGCCCCAGCTCACCGAACTGCAGCTTGTTGCGGGGGAACTCCCACTTCTCGTTGTAGGGCAGCTGCGTGGGGTCCACGAAGGTGTAGCTGTTGCCCTCGAGGCTCTCGATGATCTTCCAGCGCACCTGGTACTTGGGCTTCTGCGGGGGGGGGGACACGCCTCGGACCTGACCCCCGACCCGGGGGGGGGAGCGATGCCTCGGACCTGAGCCCCGACCCGAGGGGGGCCCTCGGACCTGACCCCCGACCCTGTGGGGGAGGGGCAAGGCCTCGGACCTGATCCCCGACCCGGGGGGTGGAAACACGCCTCGGACCTGACCCCGACCCGGGGGGGGGGCGACGCCTCGGACCTGACCCCGACCTGGGGCGGGGGGGCTGTGGCCGGAGGCGTGTCGCGGGGCCTGGCTGTACGGGCACCCCTCTTCCAAGCCCGCTTCCCCACCTGTTCCTAGCCACACCGGAGCCTCTACCCCGTACTGTGAGTTTGTTTTACTTCCAGGGCTGGTGAGATACAGGGAAATGTACGGCCCAGCCCCTCTGCCCCCAGTATGTCTGCGCCCAGGGTGCTGAGTACGGCCACGCGGCTGAGCAACCAAACACCCTCCGCCTGGAAGAACGAGCCCTGAGCTCAGTGAACAGCCCTCGCCCCGGCCGCGGCCCTTTAGCTGACGCGTCTGCCTGTCCGGTACCTGACTTCGCTGGAATCACAGGACCTGTCCCTGGGAGACCCACTCAGCATGACGTCTTCGAGGCTCATCCACGCTGTCCTGTGTGTCAGCGCTTTGCCTTTTTTTTTACGGTCACACCCCTGGCGTATGGAGATTCCCCGGCTAGGGGTCGAAGCAGAGCCAGCCTACACCACAGCAACGCGGGATCTGAGCCACGACTGCGACCTGCACCCCTGTTCACACCGGATCCTTAACGCACTGAGCGAGGCCAGGGGTCGAACCCGTGTCCCCATGGATGCAAGTCGGGTTCATTACCGCTGAGCCATGAGGGGAACTCCTCGTCCTTGCTATTTCACGCTCAGTAATATTGCCATCCAAGCATTTCACTGAGCACCTACTTGCTTCAGGTACCACCGATTCGGAGCTGAACCAGAGCCTCTGGTCCCTGGAGCTTGCACCCCAGCGGCTGAGATGTGCATGCAACTCCAGCAAACCCCCATGCAGGGAGTTCTTGGGTAGGGCCGCTGCGGAGACACCAAAGCAGACCAAGGGACAGAAAGCCCTTGGGACAACGGAGGAGAAGTGGGGGCGGCCCTGAGGAGGTGAGAGGGAGCCAGCTGGCCAGGGCCACTCGAGTATCAGAAGGCAGCGCAGTGGACGGGGCCTGGAGCCTGGCGGTGGGAACAGCCCTGGCGAGTGTGAGGGGCCGGAAGGCCTGAGGGAGCCAGAAGGTCCCGAGGCTGCAGCCAGTGCCTGGATTCCCTGGCGGGGGGAGGGCCTTGTAGGCTCACATGCGGGTGAGTGACCTCTCCTCTCAGTCAAAGGCCACAGGAAGATCCTGAGCACAAAACAGGGAGCGTCCAAAGGACCCGGTTCCACCCAAGCCCTGCGTGGGGATCGACCAGCTGGCCGGGCTCAGCCTGACCCGCGGGGTGGCAGCTGCATGGGGGCGCCGTGCCAGGGGCCGGCCTGGAGAAGTGCTGATGGCAGACAGAGTTTGGGTTGAAAGTGGAAGCTGGCCTGGGCGGTGGGGACACTGAGGCCTCGGAACAGAGCGCCACTCCTTCCGGCCAGCCCTGGGACAGGGGCGGCTGTGCGGTGCCGCACCAGCTCGGGCGGGGGCACTACAGGGGCTGCGGAGGAGAGGGGCCAGTGACTCGAGTCTCCCTGTGCTCAGAGAAGAGACTCCCGAGAGCCACAGGGAAGAACTCCCAGACCGTAGTTTGGGGGAAAGACTGCAGTTAGGCCCAAGGAAGAACTTCCGAGCTCCGGTCGGGAAGGGAGGCGGGGGTACTCGAGGACCCCAGGAAGCAGCTTCGGTGCCGAGTCAGAGACGGCACAGGAGAAGCATCAGAGGGTTCCGACCCCGCCTGGGGGGCCTTCCCAGCCCCGGGGAGCAGATGGAACCAGGCGGGAGCCCTGGGCCTCCGCGGCCACTTCCGCCTCCAGGACCTGCTGCAGCGAAGGCTGGTCTTCCCTTCTCACCACTTCTCTTTCCTCTGGCCCCGCAGCTGGGCCTGAGTCAGCCCCCTCCCCGGCCGCCCCCGGCCCTGCAGGCACACTGGGCAGTGGGAAGGAGAGCGTGTCCGGCTGGAAGCCCTGCTCTCCGAGTCCTGGACCCTGAGCCTGGAGGAGAACTCTCCTCCCTCTCGCCTTCCTGGAAGGCAGCCCCCAGCTCGGCTCGGCCGCTAGAGGTGGCTCCTGGGGGCTTCCAGCCCGAGGGGCCGCTGCTCTGAAGGAGAACCTGGGCGGGGAGGCGGAAGCAGCAGGGCCATTGGTGCGCACGTGGGGGCACTTCCCGCCAGTGGGCAGCGGCCGCACCCTCGGCGTGCGTCATCTCCCTGCGAGCGTGAGGCCACTTCCCCTCGGCAACCTGACCGACGTGGACACGGACGTCACAGTCCCCGGACCCCCCTCCAGGCTGACTCTTCTGGGCGGGTGTTTTCTGTCTCGCGAAGGTGTGGAGCTGACCAGCCTCCTGGGAACCCGGGGGACCCTCTGGCGCATCCTCGGGCCCCACTGCCGGAGCTCAGTCCTGCCCCAGAGCCACGCCGCTGCAGGGGCCCTCCGCCCCTTCACCTCCTCCCCCAGCTTGCTGACTCCTGCTCTTTTCTCTTCCCCTCGCCTTGTGGTCTCGCTGGGACCCAGAAAGTCAATGACTCAGCCTTGAGGCAGAAATAACCCTTCCCCCAAACGGGCCACCCCTCCCCCCGGGTCTGGGCCGTGAGGACCGGCCGGCAGAGTCCCCAGCCAAGGGGCCGGTGCCAGAAGCCCACGGGGCACCGCCTGAGGCGCGGCAGGGCCAACCTAACCCCTCAAGGTCTGGTCCCAGGGCTCCCGCTCTCGACCTTGGGTGGGCTCGGGGCCCCGGAGGGGACTGGGAGTGCCTGCTCCAGAGACGGCCGCTCGGGAAGAGGCCACAATGGCCAAGGGCCCCGGGCGGGGAACCAGGGCCGTTCTCGGGAATCTCGGCGGGGCTGTGGGTACCGGGCAGCAGCTTTCAGTCCGTCTAAGGAAGAGCCCTGCCCCAGAGCCACGCGGAGAAGGACCCGGTGGCCACGAGAGCGAGCGGGGCCACCAGCGTGCACCGTGGGGTGTGTGTGGTCAAGGGGGGGCCCGACCTCAGACACCTCTGATCCCGAGTCGTGGGCGCCACGCCGCCTCCCCGGCCAGCTTCCTCCCGGAGCACCCTGCGCCCGGCCCCCGCCAGGTCCTCGACGCACGTCACCACACTGCGCGCTCAGCCCTACTTCACAGGCGGAGAAAGACAGGCTTAGAGAGGCCAGGGCCCCAGAGCCCGGCCAAGATTCAGACCCAGATCCGTCCAACTCCCAGCCTGAGTCCTAAACTGCACCATCAGGAGCCTTTCAGCGTGTCGGACGAGGAGGCCCTCGAGTCACTCAGTCCCGTGGGGCAGGTGGGGGCAGTGAGGCCCAGAGAGAGTAGGGGGCGCGCCGTGAAGGCGTGACCAAGCAGGGGCAGAGCCGCGCCCGCTCCCTGTGGCCTCGACCCGGGGCCGCCGCCTCCCACTGGACGCCGGCATGAGCACGGCGAGCTGAACCCGTGGGCGCCCGGGCACCGCACCTCCTGGGCTCGAAGTCCACTCCTCACGCTAAAGTCCCCGGGGACGCCCGTGCCCTGCATCTCCTCTCCCCGCCGGGCCTGTCTCGCTCACGCGTGCCACCTCCTCCACGCAGTCTTCCTCTCTGCCACCCAAAGAGACCACTTCCACTTCCGGCCCGGCCCTCTCGTGCCCAGTGGCTCTGGGAATGCCCTCCTGGGCAGGGAGGCGGTCGGGCTGGGTGGTGGAGGCCACGGGCTCTGCGGTACAAGGAACCGGAGACCCGCAGGCAGCTCCTTCAGGCCGGCCGAGCCTGCTCCCCTACTGTGAAGTGCTGACGCTCTGGGCTCTGCCTCCACCCTGCCGTGAGCCTAGAGAAGACGTTGCGACGCTTCCCCAAACCAGCCTCTGCCACGGACCAGCTGTAGACGAGGGCAGCTGTCCCGACCTCTCAGAACCTCAGCTTCCAACTCTGTAAGGTGGGGTTGCTGAAGGGGAGCGCGTAAGTGACGCACGTCGTAAGAATGCCCCTAAAATCGCTGGCTGAGCATGCAAATGACAGCCAGGGCACGAGACAGCAACGTGCAATAGCTTAGATTAATGATGACATTAAATAATGAACAGGACACTGGCGGGCGGGCCTTCCGCCACCAGCTCACCTGCCAGCTTACAGGGAGACACGGGCCTGGCCCTGGGGTGCCCTCTGGGTAACCCCAAAGCCCCCAGCTGGGACAGGATCCCACGTTCACACTCCCCCAGACCCCCTGCTCTCCGCACAGCAGCGCCCCCTCTGTGGCCCGTGCGCTCCCTCTCGTGGTCCTATGATTAGCACTGGTCTCCGGCACGAGGCAGGGAACCCACCGGCGCAGAACCTCAGCGGCTCCCGCCGGCATGCAGCAGGTGCCCGCCCCAGCGCAGCTGGCCGGGGGCCGGGCCGCCGCAGTGGGTGTTCAGGAGCTCGGGCTGGGTCCGTGCCTGCGCCGCCCCGGGCCCGGCTCCCTGGGCTCCCGGCGCCCCCAGCTCCCGGCCCGCCCGGCCCACCTGGCTGTACTTGTACAGCAGCAGCAGCAGCAGCAGCAGCAGCAAGGCCATGACGGACACACAGGCCACCAGCACCGGCGTGAAGAGGGGCTCGTCCAGCGACCGTACCTGGGCTGCTGGAAGGGGCGAGGCGGGGAAGTGAGCCAGCAGAGGGCGGCCGGGCAGCCCCTGCCCCACTGCCCGCGGACCAGTCGCCTGGAACACAGCAGGTGCCAATATGTTCTTGTTGACTGGGCTGTGTGCTCTCTCCCGGAAGCCTGCAGACCCTCCAGCCAGGGGCCGGGGGGCTGACCGTGCCCTGCTCCCGCCCGGCCAGCACGGACGGAAAGACCGTCCTGCGATGAGACTGAAATCTGCCTCCCCAGCACTTCCCTGCAGCTTCTGCCAGTGCCCTTTGTCCTCTGTTCTTTTTAGGGCCACACCGTGGTGTACGGAGGTTCCCAGGATAGGGGTGGATTTGGGGGTGTAGTCACAGGCCTACACCACAGCCACATTGCAGGATCCAAGCCACGCCTGTAACCTACACCACTGCTCACAGCAACACTGGATCCTTAACCCGTGGAGCAAGGCCAGGGGTCAAACTTGCATCCTCATGGATGCCAGGTGGGCTTTTAACTGCTGAGCCACAGTGGGAGCTCCCCAGTGCTCTCTGGACCCACAGAGCCCTTCTGAGGCCCTGAAAGCCAAATTCACTGACCCAGAGCCCCCTCTTCCCAGATCAGTAGCCCCAGACCCCTTGATGGGTTTGGAAGGACATACATACGTTCCATCCTCGGGCCCAGATCAGCAGCAAGAGCCTGAGGCTGTCCCTCACCTCTGCCGCTGGGATGTGTGACGCCAAACCTGTGACCTTTCCTTCAGCCTCAGGTCCATCGCGTCCCCAGTGGGAAGAAAGCCTGTACTAACCTCGGGCGGGTGAGGCCACCGAAATAACCCCTGGGGAGAGCCTAGCACTCTGCCTGGCCCGGGGGAAGCCCTGAAGCTCACGTCGGCTTTATCTGTAACACAGGACCACCGGCTGTGAGACAGAGTGGCCCAGGCAGCAGCATGGGGGTCGGGCTCAGGTGCAGCTGCCCCCAGGCCAGCAGCTGGGGCGCCTGGGGGACCCCCTCTCAGCTCCAGGGGAGGAGGCGCCCCCTGCCCCCAGGGCGGGAGTCTGAGCAGAGGGGCCAGGGCGCCCGCGCCTGCTTCAGCCTGCGCCCCCTGCTCATCCCCCCGCTCCCAGCGCTGTGGGTTCTAGAATCCCCATCTCGCCGCCTCAGAAGAACTCTGGTGGGGGGTGCCTGAGTCCCGCCCAAACAGGTAGAACTGGGTAGGCTGGGAGGACTGGGCGCTGGCCCCCTGGCCCTGGCCCTGCGGGGGTGGGGCAGCTGCTGGGCACCCTCCGGGCCCGGCCGCGAGCGGACGGGGGGCTCACCTATGGAGACGGGCTGGAAGGCCTGGGAGCTGTTCCCCTGGCTGTTGAGGGCCCGGCACTCGTACGTCCTGTTGTGCTCCAGGGTCCCGACGGCCAGGAGGCTCTGGACGGTCACCTTGTGGAAGGGCTCCTGGCTCAGGACCTCAGGGCTTGCGTCCTCCTGGACCGGCGCTCCGCCGCTGTCACACCTGCAAGCGCAGCGCGCGGCTCAGGCTTCGGGCTGCTCGGCCCCCCCGAGCCCCAGCAGCGGGCGCTCACTCACCTGTCGCTGTGGCCCGCGCACCGCACCCAGGTCACGTTGGGCCGCGGGTAGCCCGAGGCTTGGCAGACCAGCGCTTTGGAGCCGTTGACGAGGCTCCAGGTGACCCGCACCTCCGGGGGGTCTGAGGCAGAGGGGGCGGGGGGGCGGGGTCAGCTCCAGAGGCCCCCCCCGTCGCACCCCCCCAGGCCCCCAGCCCCGCCCCTCACTCACACAGGAGGGTGAGTTCAAAGGTCAGGGCGTCCTCGCCTCCGGCGTTTCTGGCCGCGAAGGCGTAGCGGCCGGCCTCGGAGGGCTTCAGGCGAGGCAGGGTGAGGGTGGAGGCGTACCTGCGCCAGAGGGGCCGGGCGTCAGGGCGCACGGGCTCACGCGGCCCCGTCAAAGGGCTGCGTTTGTCCTTGGTCAAGCGTCTGCGGCACGAGAGCCCTGGCCGAGCCAGCCGCCTGGGCCGGGCAGGGGTCACCGAGACGGAGAAAAGCCGCCCACCCGATTTCCTCACCTGCTTCTCTCGCCCGTAAAGGGCTTTGTCCCGAGTTCGGTGGGGGCGGCGTCTGGGAAGCGCCAGCGCTGGGAGCCACACGCTCAATGTACCAACTTTTACCGCTGTCACGGGGCTGCACAGCGCCTCCGAAAACGCCAGCACCCAGGCCGGCGGCCGTCCCTAAAGCACCAGCCCAGCCGAGAGGGGCTCTGAGTGGGGAGAGAGGCAGGCTGGAGCCAGGGGGCCCCAGGGACGGGGCTCCAGGCCTGATGCTGCCGTTTTCTAGCTGTGTGACCTCAGGCGAGCCTTTCACCTCTCTGATCCTTTGCTCCCCTTCCTGTGAGGGTGACACGGTAATCGAGTCACAGACTCAAGATGAAGGGACGGGTCCTCGGAGTGCTGGACAGAGCCTGACTCCTTACAGGCCTTGTCCTTTGTTACAGAAAGGGCTGGAGGCGAATTCCGGCAACCGAAGTTACCCTCGGCTGATTCAGGGTCACTTTTGGTTAAAATCTCTATTCACTGTCCACGGTGAATGCTATTAAGTCATAAGTTTAAAATATAAATTACAGCAAATTACCAGCTCTAGCTTAGAAAACACCTTCAGCAACTACTAGACTAAAGCCCGTGGTTATTCAAGGACAGGGCCACTGGGCCAGGCCTTGGCGAGCAGGACCCCTGCATGTGTCCCGTCTGGAGGTGACCGACACCTGCATCTCCCACTGAAACGACTGATCTTTGTGCACGAACGAGCCGAAGCCGCCACTAGGAACACACACGCTCAGCTCAGTGGCTCTTTGGTGCCCAGGCTCGTCTGCCCTGTGCCGAACGGCCCCAGCTCGCCCTGTTCAGGCATCTCCCCCGGCCTTTTCCACAGCGTCCCTGTCACTTAGGGGCCCCTGGAAGCTGCCCACGGAGCAGCCTGCTCCCAGGGGTCTGCAGACCCCAGATTCAGAACTTCCGCTTTAGGCGAGGGGAAGCCAGAAGTCCTGGCCGGAAAGGTCAAGAAGGGAACCAGGAAGAGGAAGGTGAGGACAGGGCCCACCCTAGCTGATTCTGATGATCGGCGAACAAGAGGCCAGGAATCAGGAGTTCCCTGCTGGCTCAGCAGTTTAAGCATCCAGCATTGTCACTGCTGTGGCCCGGGTACAATCCCATACGCCCGTGGCGCGTGGCAAAAAAAAAAAAAAAAAAGGAATCCGGGGATCAAAGAGGTCTGGGTGCTGGAAACACAGCTGCAGACGCTGTCTGGGGCTCACCCAGCCCGGGGAAGGCACGGGTTTCCTTTTCATGAGCCAGTTGATGGAAATACGCCTAGGGGCTGTTGAGAGGGACCCTGAGGCCGCCGCTAGACTCTGCAGGCAAGGCGGGCTGCATCAGGGCCGGCGGGCCGGCGGGAGGGCTGCGGTCGTGTGCGCGCCCCTGCTCGCGCCCGCTGTGGAGCACGGGCTCAGAGGCTGTGCTAACATCTGCCGTCACCGCCCCTCCTCAGGAGAGAAACGCCCTCGTGCAGAAAACCCCCAGCCAGTCACTTGCTCTGTTTTTCTTTTCTGGCTGCGCCCACCACAGGTGGCAGTTACTGGGCTAGGGCTTGAGTCCAAGCCGGAGCTGCAGCCGACACCACAGCTGCAGCTATGCTGGAGCCCTAACCCACGGCTCCGGACTGGGGATCGAACCCGCGCCTCCACGGAGACAAGCTGGGCCACGGCAGGAACTCCCGCCTGGGTGGGGTTTTGTTTGTTGTTTTTTGGCCAAGCCCACAGCATGGAGGAAGTTCCCACGCCAGGCAATGAGCCAGCGCCGGTGCGGTGACCAAGCTGGGCGCTTGCCCTGCTAGGGGACTCCTGGTTAATCTCTCGAAGGGAAAGGAAGCGCCTGAGGAAAGAGTCCACAGGAGACGCTGTGCATGCGGGATAAGCGGGACCGTGGGCGTGGGAGGTGGAGGAGAGCCTGCGGAGTCGTGGCACCCTAGGCGCGGACGTTTGAGCCCGTGGGCAGAGCGGCTGGTGGGGAGCTCTCAGGGCTGGACGCCCGGGACCGGTAAAGAACTCCTGACGCCTGCGGGACTGGGTGACGCTAACTCGCCAGACCCCCCACCCCGAGAACCGGGCAGGCACACCTGCGAGCGCCGCCAGGGCTGTGACTAGGCCTGGGGTCCGCGGGGGCCTGGCTTCCGCGTGCGAATTAGTCACAGGGAAGGACTAGGGAGGAGGGACCTGGGGTGACCGTGGGCTCTCCAGGGTGGAGGGCAGAGGGGGCCCTCGTCTGAGCCACGTCGCACACACGGATGAGCGAGTCGAGGTGCTACGTGGTCAAGAGAAGCGAGACCCGGGGGCTCCCGTCGTGGCTCAGCAGTAACGAACGCGACTAGTATCCGTGAGGATGTGGGTTCGATCCCTGGCCTCGCTCAGTGGGTTAAGGATCCCGCGCTGCCGTGGCTGTGACGTAGGCCGGCGGCTACAGCCCGATTTGACCCCTGGCCTGGGAACCTGCATATGCTGCGGGTGCGGCCCTAAAAAGCAAGAAAAAAAGCAAAGAAAACTGAGACCCAGAGACGAGGGAGGCCTCACTCCAGGTGCGGCGGCCAGGCTGAGACGGCCCCGGCTGGCCTGCCTCCGCGCCCATCCCCTCCCCCGCTGCGGGGCCGCACGGGGCGCCCCAGGCGATACCTGTACGTGTCCTTGCTGGTTTTAAAAGTGAGCTCGGGCTGCCGGTCCGAGAAGGGCCCCTGGTAGGTCCAGTTGAGACTCTGCAGGCCTGGGTAGGCCTCCACCCTGACTTCAAGGTCGAGCTTTTCTCCCACGGCCACGTCCTGGCGGAGGCTCTGCCCCGAGGTCAAGGTCAGGTAAGCCCTGTCTGGAAAGCAGAACCACAGACGCGGCCTCAGGGGGAGGCGGCCCACCCGCCGAGCTCCGTGGGCGCCCCTCCGTCCAGCCTGTCAGCCGGGCGCTCCCCACACCTGCCGCCTGTGCTGGGTCCCCAGACCCCCCCCCCCACCCCCCCCCCCCCCCCCCCCCCCCCCCCCCCCCCCCCCCCCCCCCCCCCCCCCCCCCCCCCCCCCCCCCCCCCCCCCGACGCCTCCTTTCCCACCGTCCCCCCAAAGCCCAGGGCCCCCGACTCTTCTGAGCTCCTGGGAAAACCTGGGCCAATTCTCCTCCTCCTTGGGGCCGCTGCATGCTTATGTAAAAAAAGATTAGAACTTAGGCGTATAGACAGTTAACTTTGGAAATTTTTCTGGCTCTTAAAAAAAGTCTGCTTCCCTGCCCCCCGCCCCCCGCCCCCAACACAGGCCCTCAACCATTTCCCCTTTCCTGGAAATTGTTTGGTCAACGCAGTTTCCATGCCCAGCTGCTCTCAAGTGGGCACTGGCCCAGGCCAGCCATCGGGGTAAACTGTCCCCTTTGATGGATCTGGTTGGCGTGCAAGCGCCTGACACTGGTTTCCGTGATTCCGGCCAGACCTGCGGGAAGGAGAGGCCCGTCCCGGCGGCTTCCAAGGCTCGGACCCTCGCGGGCCCAGTGCAGAGCCGAGACCTGGAAGCGACGGAGTCTCGTCCACACGCGGCCCCCAGGCCCGCTGTGCCTGAAGCTCACGTCCCAGCCACGCGGCCAGTAAGACCCTCTGCCCATCAGGTCGCTGAGCCAATTTCTGCTCCCCGTCCCCCAACGGGTCCCGAGCGGTTTCTCCCGACAGCTCGGTGCGTGGGCAACGCCCAGCTGCTCGGACTGAGTCCCAGACGGGGGAGCAGAGGGAGACCCCCCCGGCGCAGGGGCTTCGGGGGCGCGGCGCTCCCTGGACCAGGTCACCCCCGAGGGCTCAGTCCTGTAGGATCCAAGACTCGCTCTGCCGCCCTGCGACGGGCCTGCTCCTGAAGCCCTGGGAGCCCCTCCCTCCGCCGCTCGGCTCGCACCCGAGCTCGTCTCGGCCAGATCTCCGTGTGACCGTGTGCGCACAGCCGAGACACGCCCCACACACCTGCACACACACACACACACGCAGCTCCCCGCCCATCGCAGCCCCCGATGTCCCCTGAACACACGACAGCTGTTCCAAACGTGGATGCTGCGCTCACCTGTTTCCTCCTCCAGGAAGCCCACCTTCCTGCTTTCCCATCTACGTCTCCTCCTCCTCCGAGCCTCGCCCAGCGCGGGAGCTCTCAGCCATCACTCCAGGCTGCGGGCAGCTCTCCCTCAAGATTCTTTTGTCTTTTTAGGGCCACAACTGCGGCATTTGGGAGTTCCCAGCCTAGGGTTCGAATCAGAGCTACACCACAGCCACAGCAACGCGGGATCCGAGCTGCGTCTGCAAACTACGCTTCAGCTCACGGCAACGCCAGATCCTTAACCCACTGAGCGAGGCCAGGGATCGAACCCACATCCTCGTGGGTAACTAGTTGGATTCTTAACCCACCGAATCACAACAGAAACTCCCTTTTAAAAAAAAAAAAAAAAAAAAAAACTTTTTTAAAAAATGGAGGTATAGCTGAGGGACAGTATCTGTGTTTCACGTGTGCCCAGTGTTTCTCAGCTGTGGCTCCGCTGACAGTCATTCTAAGCGACCGCCTCCGGTCCCCGTGTTGTACGACGCAGGCTTGTAGCTTGCTGTACAGGAAGAGCGTGCGCCTCCAACACCCTCCCCTCTGGTAGCTGCTAGTTTGTTCTCTGTCTCTTCTGTTATAGTCACTAGTTTCGTTTTTCAGACCCTCCATCTCAGGGAGGTCACTGGTCCTTCTCTGAGTGTTTCGTGCGGCGCCACGCCCTCTGCGGCCCTTTGCGGCCCCGCGCCTCGGGCACCTGCCTCTCCCGTGACGTTGCTGCCTCCTCTCCCAGCCTGCGAGCTTTCGGGCGGCTTCCTTCCCGCCCCTTTCTCCCGTAGCCAACCGTCCAGCCCGGTCCAAGCCTCTCCCGCCGCCTCCACCCTGACCGCCCCGGTCAGGCCGTCCCCTCTAGCGCAGACCAGCAGCCGCCTCTCACCTCCCCGCTTCCACCGTGTCTCCCGCAGAGCGCCAGGAAGCCGGGTCACGCCTTGCTCAACCCGGTCAGATCGCGTCACTCCTTTCCTCAAGCCCCCCAACGGCCCGAGCCCTGGCTGCGGCGACGGGGACCTTCCGCCTCACCTCTGACCTCACCTGGTCCCCGCCGGCTCCCTGGCTCCACCCCGGCCCCCCGGCCGGCTCCCCGCGAGCGTCCCGAAGGCGGCTTGCCCGCTGCCCGGCACGCTGTCCTCAGAGACGTGCTGCCACTCGCTCCGCCAGCAATTCCAAGGCTCTGCCCGAATGTCGGCTCCCTGCTCGGGTCTTCCCTGCCGACCAGCCTTTTTTAAACCGAGAACCTATGAAACTGACTTTCTTCAGCCACTGCTTTCGCTCACTGTTTGCGTTCTCCCGGCTGGAGTACGGACTCCACGGGGGCAGGGTTTGTGGCCGTGCCCTGGGCAATGAGAAGCACGTGGCCAGAAGAGGGGGAGACGACAAGCCTCTGCTGAGGGACCCCGTGTGCCTGCGCCAGACGGCACAGGAGCGGAACCCAGAACTGGGACAGTTTTCGCTTTCTCCTCTCCCCCAACAGCCCTCGAAGCTCTCCGCACAGGATGGGCCCGGCCGAGCTCCCGCCAGCCGAGGGCGCCACTGGGGCTGTGTGGGTGACGGCGCTCACTCTGCCGTCCCCTCCCGCCCTGGCATCCAGCACACGAGGCGCAGCCACACTCAGCGACTCGGGGCCCGTCCCCGCCCCCCCGCCCGGCCGCCGCTCCCGCCCCCTCCCAGTCACTCCGGCCCAGAAGTCGTCTCGGCTCTTCCCCGTCACCCCTCCGTCCCAGCGGCCACCAGGTCTTGTCCACGGTCCCGCACAAGCCGTCGGGGCTAACAGACTCCCCTGGGCCTCACTGCGGCCTGGCACCCCTTGGCGTCGCTGGCCTGGAGCGCCGCAGCCACTGCCCTGATGGGTCTGCAGCCTCTGGTCTCCCAGCGCCGTGGCGCCGAGCCCCCGCAGGCCACAGCTCCTCGGTGCCACGTCCTGTTCTGAGTACTTTAGGTCCTATGTCCGTATCTATGTCCACGTCCACGTCCAGAGCTGTATCTTCACCACAGTCCTATGAGACAGCGATGGTCACCTCCCCATTTTGCAGGTGGGAACAGAGACGGAGCCCCCTCCCAAGTCACCTGCACAGCCAGGTGGAATGTGGCCAGGCGTGTGGGCTCCTGACTGCCAAGCCCGCCTCATCGCGTGCTCTTTCAGGCCTTCAGCACCTCTCAGAAGACCCAAGACCACCTACCCATGACCCGGCCGAACGGACACTGCCCTCAGCTCTGCCTTGTGTGGCCGACCCCCACCCCTTCGTTTCTTTCGAGGTCTCGAACGCTCTTGCTTTCTTTGCCTTTGAGCCTTTCTTATGCTGTTCCCTCTGCTAGAAATGCTGTTCCCCTTCCTTTCCCATCCCTCGGCCAGGCTGACCCACCTCCATCCTTCTGGCCCCAGCTTAGAGGACGCTTTGTCCGAGGCTCTTGGCTTGGCGTCCCCCTGGTGTTCCCAGGACACCCCACACCTCCCGCTGACCACAATGGGTGGTGGCCGTCTGTTCACGGGTCCCTGTGACGTGAGCGTCCCAGGCTTGGAGGAATGGCTGAATGGGTTGACAGTGAAGCCCAGGAGGGAGCCCCTGGACCCCAGTCCCCAAGCAGGACCAAGTGATGCTGCAAAGAGAGGCGGCCACGCGCTGGGGCGCTCCTAGTGGGAGAGGGGTGCTGGGCGGGCCGTCGGAGGAACGAGGCCCCCGGCCGGGCGTCCCAGCGAGCTGTCCGACCCCGACTCCGCCCTCTCTGCCATCAGCCCCCTCCTCAGTCCCCAACGCAGCCCCGCCGGGGAGCCTCCTCCCCTCGCCAGCACTGCTCACCCACCACCCGGAAGACCATGGAGGCGGCGTGCGTGCCCCGGGCATTTGTGGCCACGCAGGTGTAGTTGCCAGCATCCCGGACGGCTGCGTGGTCAAGGTCGAGGGTCAGGACTCTTTGGTAGCGGTTATCGTGGAAGTCAGACTGCTGGGAGATGGCGAGCTGCAGGCGGAAAGAGGGGAGACGGTGCACGCTGAGGGCGCCGAGGACCCCCAAAAGGGCGGGATCCTCTGAGCGTTACCAGCTGCCTCTTGCTGAACCCCTTCCCGGGCTCCGCGCCTCAGTGTCTCTGTCTGCAAAGTGGGACTGACAGTGGCTCTGCCCCCCGCGGCTGCAGTGAAGACTTAGGGAGACGCGCCGCCCCGAGCAGATGGCACAGCGCTGTGCCCGCAGCGGCGGCGGCGGCGGCGGGGGCAGGAGTCCCGAGAAGCAGCCTGAGGCCGCCCCCACAGAGTACCCCCCCAGCCTCCCGTGCATTTTCTGCAATGACCCTTACGTTCCCCGCATCCAAGGTGGCCTAGGAACCTCTCGCTAAATCGGAAGTGAGCTGACAGGTGGCTCTTGTCTGCAGGCAGGGGCAAAGGTCATGGGTCAGGGATCAGAGGGCCACCCACCCCCCACGATTAGGCAGCGTGACCCCGAGTCCTGCTTCTGGGTCTTGGGCACGTCCCCGCCCAGCCGGGGAGGTCACGCCCTGGGCCCCGAGGGCTGGTGGGAGGCGGGGCTGGGGCGGCGGCGCCACACGCACTGACCTCGGTGTCTCCGTGGTACAGCGTGACGTCGAAGCTGACGTCCACATCGGTGGCGGAGCACACGATCTGGGCGGCCTCTCCCTGAATGCGCACCAGCTCCGTGGGCTTCAGTGTCAAGGTCGGGGGGCCTGGGATGACTGAGGGCGGGGGGGGAGAGCCGTGAACACCTGGGCCGGAGCCGCCACGCTGCTTCCCGCCCCGGCCGGGCCCCCACCCCCGAGCCCCGCCTCCTACACAGCCCTCGGCAGGCCCGCCGCCCGCCCAGCCGCAGCCTCGCGCTACGCTCTGGCTCCTGCTGCCACCTGGATGGCCACCCGTGTGGAGCCCTCGTCAAGGTCAAATCCAGGAAGGTGGCACCCCGCAGCCAGCCCGCTGCCCGACGCGTGGCGGGCATCAAGTTAACGTCTGTGGCTGGTGTGGCTGAAAAATCATCTGATTTCTCCGGATCAGGACACTATGCGTGGCCCCAAGAGGTTCAAGGCAGAGCGAGGGCCCCAGGCTCTCCTGTGAGCTCACGGCAAGGGCCTTCGGGGCGGCCTCGGCCCGTGGCTGGGGGCCTTGGACCTCTCGGACAGGTTCCGTGGCCTCGGGGCCCTGGGCTGCTCTGACCCCCGCCTCATTACAGGCACTGGACTCCGCTCTCAAGCCCAGGTCCCGAGCCCAGGGTCCTGGGACTCACACAGCCCTTCGAGAAACCGGAAACCCGTCCGGCAGGGACGAGGGGAACAGGAGTGAGACTTCGCCACCACTGTCCCCAGGGAGAGGTGTCGCATGCACCTGCCGCCACGCCGCGTTGCCTGGCTCTCTGCACCCCCAGCACCGAGCCGGAAATCCACGCTGCGGGCCCTCCTCCTGTTCCTGGAACCTCGGAGCCTCTTCCCACCTCAAGACCGTGCGCCTTCTGCTTCCTCTTCGCCGGTTTCCCGTTTCACCTCCCCGCAAGCCCGCCCCCTTCACTCTCTACCCCGCCGCCCTGTTTAACGTCGCTCACGGCCTTTCCCGCGACCTGAGACCTCCTTGCCCCCGAACCAGCACCTCGCCCTCTCACCCCCGTAAGTGCCCCCCAGCCGCCTGCGGAAGGACCGGGGGAGGGGACCCCGCGACTTCCCGTCGGCCACGCACCTTTCTGCACTTTAAGCCGGACGCTGGACCACACCGCCCTGCCGTCTACCAGGACGCTGCACGCGTAGTCCTGGCTCTCGATGAACTTGGCCTTGTGGATGGTGAAACCGTGCCAGAGCGAGAAGGAGTAGTTGGTTTGGCGCAAGACAGGCCGGCCACGCAACCGCGTCAGCGAGACGCCCCCCGCCAGGGCCGGGTCGGTGAGGAGGCAGGGCAGCCTTGCATCCTGGCCCTCCAGCACCGTCACTTCCTGGGCCAGGACCCTCCAGGGCCGATGATGGTCTGGGGGGGACGGGGACACAGGGTCACAAAGCACACCTCCCACACACACACACCAGGCCCAGGGGTCCCAGGACCCTGGTGACAGGGAGGCTCAGAGATGCTGATGGTTTGCCCGAGGTCACCTAACAGCAGGGAAGCTCAGCCGGCGAGCCCGGCCCGGTCCCTGCCTCGCGCTGCGTGACCTCAGGCACGTGGCTCCGCCCCACCGAGCCTCTGCAGAGTGGGCAGAGTCCCAGAACCGCCTCACGAGGTCGCAGTGGGACCGACATTATGCTAGAAGCGCCGCTGCAGGTCCTTGAGGCCCTCGGCCTTGTGGGGCTGGTTGGCGGTGGACGTCCGCATCGGGGCCCAGGCCTCCTGCCCCCCCCAGGTGGGCCCCCCGGGCTGGTCCTCACCTTTGACGTACAGGTGGATGGTGGCGCTGCCCCCCAGGGGCTCTCCAGGCTCGGAGCAGCGGTACGTGCCCGTGTGTTGGAAGGTGGCATTGTCTGTGGTCAGGGTGCTGCTGGGGGCGTCGGGGTCCAGGGCCCAGTAGCGGGAGATGGGGCCGCCCCACTCCACGCTGACGTTGCTCACACATCGCAAGGTCACGGCTGCGCCTGGCTCCACCACCAGCTCGGGGCCACTGGGCTCTATCACCGGGACCCCCTGACCTGGTGAGGGGGTGGCAAACGAGAGTGAGGCTTGAGGGGTCGCCCCTGGGCCCACCCTGCCTCTGAGATGGGCGCTGCTGGTTCTAGGGTTCAGCTGTGCCCGCAGGATCACCTTGAACAAGTCCCTGCCGTTCCCTGGTCGCCTGCTCGGCCCCCACCCAGCCACCCCGCCTGCAGCCTTAGCTTCCCGGCCGTGACGGCACCACCGTCCCCAGGCCTGTCTCCTCAGCACGGTGCATGGGCTGGGCCGCCTCCCTGCTGCCGAACCCGGGGCCTGCTCGACGCAGGGGCTTCACAGGAGCACAGGGAGAAACCAAGGATGAGCGGTCATGGCCAAGTTCCCGGCCATGAGCCGCGCGGGGAAGCAGGGCGAAGACCTGAGCCCAGCAGTTACGACAAAGGTGCCGGAGGGTCCCGTTGTGCCCGCCGCCATCCCCGCACGTGTGGCCTGCAGCGCAGCGGCAGTGGCTCGGAGGCTCCGTGCCTCGCTCGCACCCCTTCCACAACGGGGACCGTAACTGCCCTACTTACTGAGATGTCAGAGGTTTAAATGCACGGAAGGCCTTTAGAACACCTGTCACCAAAAGCATAAAGGCTGTGGCCACTGTGTCTATTATCTGGTCGGCCCCGGCCGCCACGCTGACACCCGGGACCACGCTGTTTACTAGGGAGACAAGCTCTTTTAAGGAAAATTTTCTTGAAGGAGAAAAGAGAACTTGAAACCCATCCCGGGCCCTCCGGGAAGAAGGCGCGTTGCCTCTCTGCAGCGTCGGCATTTTTCCAGGGCCTAAAATAGGGGCCGGGGAGGGAAGTGAGAGCTGATTCAAGGCCTCGGAGGGGCGGCCAGGCACCTTCCAGCCGGCGCGGGTGGAAACACACCGCTGGCACCCGGCCCGGCCCCAGCTTCCGCTCAGCCTGCAGCCCTTCTCCCAGGCGGGCTCTCACTTCTGCTTCCCGGCCACTGTCCCCTCCGGGGGAGAGACCCCTGCCCCCAGGGGAGGGGGTGCCCCGCGCTGGGCAACGGCACGTCCCGGCTTGGGGACCCGGCTCCGCCCCGACCCGCGAAGTGCCCCTGGTCGGTCGGACCCTCTGTCCCGGTGAGGGGGCCACGGACGCGCAGCCCGGGACGCGGGGCGGGCGCAGGGCCTCTGCGTCACCCTGCACAAGAGCTCCTTGAATCCGCCTCTGCATTCCACTCCCCTCGCCGCTCAGCCGACACCCCAGAAGCGCCAAGCCCCTCCGTCTCAGGATTTCAGCACGGCCTCACTCAGGTGCTGATTCCGTGTCCGTCAGACACGGCCTGTCCGCCCGGGCCCGAGGATGGTGCGAACGGCCAGCACCCGTCTGACCGCCACGCAGAGGGGCCAGCATCGCCCCTGGCGGGCGGGGGGCAAGTCCCCAGCGCGTGGCTGCTCCCTGTCCCCGTGGCAGCCACGGGCACAGGTGGCGATGCAGGCAAGAGCGCCCGCGCCGCCGCAGCCCCTCCTCCGCCGGGGTCTCGGCCAGGCTGTCCGTCCGGCTCTCGCGGCTCTGACCCCGGCCCCAGCACCCCCCAGGCAGGGGCTGCGCTGCAGGAAGGGCTTGGCTGCCGTGTCGCCCCCACCGGGGTCTGAGACCTGCTCCTCCCTCGGTAACTGGGGAGCCCGCTTAACTTCCTGCCCCAGGCACTCTTTCACCCGGTGAGGACCGCGGAATTAGCCTCAGAGGCTGGGCTGGGGTTCAGTAAAGGGCTTGGGAGGCCGGCGAAGTGACACGCAGCCTTTGGCCCTGTGAGCCGTCCTGCCCCGAGCTGCCGCTTCAGCGGCTCCCCGTCCATCGCCCGCCCTGGCCCTCATGCTGAGCGCTCGAGCTCTAACCTTTCAAGGTCACAGCCCGCGCCCGCGGCACCCCGGGACTCCCTGTTCCGCTTCTGCCTTCGCCCAGCCTCCCGGGCGCCTCGTCCCCGCCTCCGCGTCCTCTGGCTCAGGCTGGGCCTTGGCACAGGTGGACGCGCAGTCAGAGGGCGGCCCCCGCTCCGTTCCGTCTCGATTATCCACGCAGGGCAGGGCGACACCCTTAACTTCAGCCCGGCTCCCCACCGTCAGCTTGGCTGGCGAGAAGCAAAGGCCTCCGCAGGCCCTCACCCGCTCCAAGCTACCACCCGCCTGGGACCCCTCCGTCGTCTGCTCCCAGGGGGTGCGCGGGCCCCAGCCCCCGTCCGCCCCCCCCACTGCACGCCCCGCGCGGGGGGCACGGCCCCCTCCTCAGCCCCAAAGAGACTCAGCGAGACTGTCCTGGTCTCTAGGGACTCTGACCCTGTCCCCCAGCTTTCCCACAGCAGCCCCCCCCCGTGCGCTCCCCACTGGTCCACTGGCTGCCCCGCCCTTCTCTCCTCTGGGGCAGATGCCTGGGACCCCCTCTGGCCCCGCAGGCACGTCCCGGCCTGAGCACAGGGCCACACCTGACGCAAACCCGTGGAACTTTATCGCGTCAGGGCAGAGGTCTCCACCGCACCTGAGATGGGGGGACACAGGCACAAGCAGGTGTCCGACGACATCAGATGCACACTTAGGACCTGTGCTTCCGACTGCACGGAAATCACATCTCTGAAAAAGCACAGACGCTCAAGCCCAGTGGGCTGGGTCCGGCCAGGAAGAGGCCTGGAGTGAAACACGTCCCCATCGGGGACCAGAGACGCGGAGCCACCAGGGTCAGGCAGCCCCTGGACCCTGGGTGGGGGGGGGGCTCAGAGCTGAGCCCCCCAGCCTTTGCCAAGTCCTTGCAATAAAGCGTGACGCGTGCTTGCGGAGCCAAGTGGAGATACGAGCCCCACCGCCAGCCAGGCCCCTCCTGGGTGGAGACCCCCCCCGTCACTGCCGGAGGGACAGCCACCAGTGGGGTCTGCGCCCAGCTCGCCGTCCCCAGGCCCAGCAGCCTGTGTTTGGGAGACTCTAGCCTGGGTGGCCCTCCCTGACAAGCCTCTGTCGCCAGCCTCTCTCCCCCAGGTTCCCCTCCCCTGGGCCGCGGGCCGGACGCCCAGCGCTTCCCTCTGTTCCTGACCAAGGAAAGACCGTGGCCTCGTCGGGCCTCTCCAGCTCAGGTGCTGCCTCGTGGGTCCCCGGCCGGCAGGGCCCGCGGGGCCTCTCCGGGCCTCCTGCTCCGCGCGGGGCAGGACCCGCACGCGGACGTCGCCAGGCGCTGCTTAGTAACACAGACTCAGGTCACAGCTGGACCTGCAGAGCCAGCATCTGCGCTGTGACCAGACCCCCAGGGCGTCTGTTCGCACGGTCAAGTCCGGGAAGCGTTTAGTCCAGCCCCCCAGTGCCCCCGACAAACTGCTGTCAAGTGTTCAGTGCACCCGAAGCCCTGAGACATCAGGGGGAGCTCGGGACGCACGGAGGGTCCACATCCCGGCTCGGAGGGACCTGCGGCCCCGGCCAGGCCGCTTTCACACCACCGCGCCTTCTCCCCTCTCCTTCTCCAGGGCAGACGCCGCCGCAGCCGCAGCCCGGGCTGGGGACAGACTCGCACACGGCGGGCCACGCAGTCAGCGCCGCGGTTTACAGGGCCCCCCGCCCCCCGCTGTGCCCCAAGTCCCCGGTTCTACTCCTACCATGCCAAGCCGTGGCCGCCAGCAGGAGCAGCAGCGTGCCCGGGCCCATGGTCCCAGCGGAGGCGGCAGGCTGGGGCAGGGCTAGGGGTGCGCCCAGGGACCTGGAGCCCCGGACACAAGCTCCGCGGGGACCAGGACGCGTGGACACGCGCTCTTCTCCGGGCCCCGGCTGTTTGTCTTGTTTTCGTCTCCCTCCTCCTCCTCGGGCTGATCCGCTCTTCCCCTTTTAGCTGGGCACGGCAACCACAGAGTTTGGAAATCTTGGCTTAAGAGAAAAAACAAAGCATGACCACCCCCCTCAAGGGGAGGAGCTAGTGTCTGGGGCAGGGCCGGCTGAGTCTGGGGCCTCTGAAGCCACCTCCATGGGCGCCAGAGGGGAGACGCACCCAAGACCAGACAGCAGCCCGGTGCACAAACGGGGGCCGCGGGTTGTCGTCTCCAGAGCGTCCAGGTGGGTCTCGCCCAGCCGCTAGGTTGGTCTGGACGAGCTTGATTACAGCGTCGAAAATCCCCATTTATAGAAAGTTCACCAGTCAAACCCTTTACATCGACTGTCTTCTTTGGTTCCCACCAAACTTTTATAGGGTCAGTACTGTTATCATCCCATTTCGCAGACGGGAACACTGAGGTTCAGAGAGATCCAGCCGTGTAAACGTGCCCGCAGTCAAGTTTTGTGGATACCAAACAGTAGAGGTGGAATTTGGATCCAGACAGGCTGCTTTCAGAACTGCCTTTTGGTGGACTAAAATTATTCGGTTATTTTTACAAAGAGTGTAATTGTGTCGCTATGAATCCTAAGAAAATATGGCTCTGCCCCTTCCTTTCCTGGAAGCAACTGCTTTTACCTCTTAGTAGATTCTCTAAGTATTTTCCTTCTTATCTCTTACAGTTTATGATTAAAAATTTATGATTAAAAATTTACTTAAAACTGAAAAATAAAATCCCAATACAACGTTAATCACAACAATGATCATTGTTTCCATCTACTCGGATATATAACTATTATAAATTCATTTGCTTTTTAGCAAAGTATTTTGAGGAGTGCCCATAGTGGCTCAGTATCCATGAGGACACAGGTTCGATCCCTGGTCTCACTCAGTGGGTTAAGGATCTGGCGTTGCCATGAGCTGTGGTGTTGGTCACAGACGTGGCTCAGAACCCACGTTGCTGTGCCCGCGGTGTAGACTGGCAGCTATAGCTCAGATTTGACCCCTTGCCTGGGAAACCGCATATGCCGTGGGTGTGGCCCTAAAAAGAAAAAAAAAAGGGAGTTCTCGTTATGGCTCAGAGGAAACAAATCTGATTAGGAACCATGAGGTTGTGCATTTGATCCCTGGCCTTGCTCAGTGGGTTAAGGATCCAGCATTGCCGTGAGCTGTGGTGTAAGTAGTAGACTCAGCTTGGATGTGGCATGGCTGTGGCTGTGGTGCAGGCCGGCAGCTGTAGCTCCAATTCGACCCCTAGCCTGGGAACCTCCACATGCCTCTGGTGTGGCTGTTAAAAAAAAAAAAAAGGGAAAAGTATTTCGAAACCTCAGTAATCATGAATACCAATCCAAAATGACTCAAGAAGAAATAAAAACTGACTAGACTTATAGCTAGCAAAGACACTGAATCAATAATAATAAAAAAATCTCTCGACAGAGAAAAGTACAGGACCACATAGCTGAGCTCCACCAAACATTTAAAGAATTAATGCCAATTCATTGCTGTCAGGATGGCCAAGTGGTCTAAGGCGCCAGAATCAAGAAAGACAGCCTCTTCAGTAAGTGGTGCTGGGAAAACTGGACAGTCACATGCAAAAAAATGAAACTAGAACACTTCCTAACACCATGCACAAAAATAAACTCAAAATGGATTAAAGATCTGGATATAAGACCTGATACTATAAAACTCTTAGAGGAAAACATAGGCCAAACACTCTCTGACATAAATGACAGCAAAGTCTTCTCAGGTCCACCTGTCAGAGTAAGGACAATAAAAAGAGAAATAAACAAACGGGAGTTAATTAAACTTAAAAGTTTCTGCACAGCAAAGGAAACCCTAAACAAAACAAAAAGACAACCCACAGAATGGGAGAAAACATTTGCAAATGAATTGACAAGGGATTCATCTCCAAAATTTACAAACACCGCCTACAGCTCAATACCAAAAAAACAAAAACAAAAACAAAAACAAAAAAAAAACAACCCCATCAAAAAATGGGCAGAAGATCTAAACAGACTATTCTCCAGAGAAGACATACAGATGGCCAAAAAACACATGAAAAGATGTTCAACATCACTCGTTATTAGAGAAATGCAAATCAAAACCACTATGAGGTACCACCTTACACCAGCCAGAATGGCCATCATCAAAAAGTCTACAAACAATAAGTGCTGGAGAGGGTGTGGAGAAAAAGGAACCCTATTACACTGTTGGTGGGAATGCAAATCGGTGCAACCACTGTGGAAAACAGTATGGAGATTCCTCAGAAAACTCAAAATAGAATTACCATTTGATCCAGCAATCCCACTCCTGGGCATCTATCCAGAGAAATCCATGACTCGAAAAGACACATGTACTCCAGTGTTCACTGCAGCACTCTATGCAATAGCCAAGATATGGAAACACCCTAAGTGCCCATCGACAGAGGAGTGGATAGGGAAGATATGGTACATACACACGATGGAATATTACTCAGCCATTAAAAGGAATGAAATAACATTTATAGCAACATGGATGGACCTAGAAATTATCATGCGAAGTGAAACCAGTCAGACAATTAGACACCAACATCAAATGCTATCACTTACACGTGGAAACTAAAAAAAAAAAGACCCAATGAACCTCTTTGCACAACAGATAATGACTCACAGACTTTGGAAAACCTATGGTTTTCAAAATGAGACAAGCTGGGGGGTGGGGGGATGCATTGGAGGTCTGGGATGGAAATGTTATAAAATTTGGTTGTGATGATTGTTGTACACCTGTAACTGTAATAAAATTCATTAATGGGGGGAAAATAAAATAAATAAATAAATTTTGAGATAAAAAAAAGAACGCCAATCCTTTTCAAACAAACAAAAAAAAACTGAAGGTGAGAGAAGACTTCCCAACTCATTCTCTGAGGCCAGAATTATCTTCATAGCAATGACGTCAAGGACATCACAAGAAAAGAAAACTACAGATCAGTCCTCACAAACACAGACGCAAACGTCCTCAATACAACACCAGCAAACCAAGTCTGAGAGCATATTAAGATGAGTCTACACCACCAGGTGGGATTTATCCCAGAAACGCAAAGATGGTTCAACACATGGAAATCGATCTCATACATCACATCAACAGAACAGACTCTCACACGATTATCTTGACTGATGCAGAGAAAAAGTCTTTGACAAAATTTAACATGCTTTCATGATAAAACACCCAAAAGACTAGGAATCTAAAGGAACATTCTCAACATGATAGAAGGCACTTATAAAAAGCTTAGAGCCAATCAGTGATCAAAGACTGAAGGCCCAACTCCTACCACCTAGGACCAGGAACGAGGCAAGGACGCCGGCTCTCATCACTTCTCGCCAACACTACCCCGAAGGTTCTAATCAGAGCAGTCACAGAGAAAAAAAGGCGTCCAAATCGAACGGAAGCCGTGAAAATGCCTCTATTCATGGATGACATAATCCTATACATAGAAAAGTCCAAAGCAATCTACAGAAACCTCCCCAAGTCTATTAGAACTAATAGATTACTTGTATTTAGCAAAGTTGCAGGATACATATTCAACACAAAACACTCAAGTATATTTCTATGCACTATCAGTGAACAGCCCCAAAAGGGAACTTTAAAAAATAATTTTTTTCGCAACAGCATCAAAATGAATACAATACTTGGGAACAAAGCTAACCAAAGGGATGCAAAATATAAACACTGAAAAGCACAAGACACTCCTGAAAAAAATTAAGACTCAACAGAAAGACACCTGTGCCATATTTGGGAAGACTGAATTGTCAAGATGGCAGGGTTCCCCAGAGCCAGGCACAGATTCAGTACAGTTCCTGTCAAAATCCTAATGGTGTTCAATACCTTCAATGCATACAGAGAGGAGAAAATTCTCAACGGAGTTTTAGCAAACTGAATCCAACAACACACAAAAAAGATCATACACCACAACCAAGTACGATTCATCCCAAGTTCACAAGGATGGTTCAACAAAAATCAACACCAGATTAACAAAAGAAAAGTAAAAAACCACATGACTGTCTCTACAGATGCAGAAAAAAGCATTTGACAAAACAGCATCCATTTATGACAAAAACTCTTACCCAAGTGGCTACAGAGGGAACGTTATCGCAACATAATAGAAGCCATTTATGACAAACTGGCAGCCAATATAATCCTCAATGGTGAAAAGCTAAAAGCCTTCCTACTAAAATCTGGACCAAGGCGGGCGTGAGAGAGGACCTACCCGCACTTTCCGGGCTCAGGCGCCACCTGCTCCAATCACGGGCTGTCTTAGTGTTTCTTCTCTGGGTCCTCTCAGTGCTTTGATTTCACCTTTATGTCTGTTCCTAGAGTGATTTATCCAGGGTTTTATTATTTTAAACAATAAATTCTCTTAGGAAAATAGTATTAACTCTAGGTCATTTAGAATATATGGGTGGAGTTCCTGTCGTGGCGCAGTGGTTAATGAATCTGACTAGGAACCATGAGGTTGCGGGTACGATCCCTGGCCTCGCTCAGTGGGTTAAGGATCTGGCATTGCTGTGGCTGTGGCTGTGGCTGTGGTGTAGGCCGGCGGCTACTGCTCCGATTCAACCCCTAGCCTGGGAACCTCCATATGCTGTGGGTGTGGCCCCAGATAAGGCAAAAAAAAAAGGAAAACATGGGTAAAATCTGGACCAAGACAAGGATGCCCACTCTCACCACTTTTATTCAACATAGTATTTGAAGCCCTGGCCACAGCACAGAAATGAGAGAAAGAAATAAAACATATCCAAATAGGAAGAGAAGAGGTAACATTGTCACTAT
>PVHT021183659.1:7380392-7411370 GCA_004024745.2 Catagonus wagneri
CCCACTAAACCAGCTTTGCTACAAATACTAAAGGAATTTCTCTAGGCAGAAAAGAAAAGGCCACAACTTGAAACATTAATACCAGGAATGACAAGGCTGACCAGTAAAAGCATATATACAGTAAAGGTAGGAAATCATCCACACACAAATATGCTACCAAAACCAGAAACCATGAGAAGAGGAGGGTACAAATGCAGGACACTGTAGTTGCACTTGCAATTAAGAGAACAGCAACTTAAAACAATCTTGTATATATATATATATATACACTCCTATATCCAAACTGCAGGGTAACTGCAAACCAAAAATCTACAGTAGATACAAACACAAATAAGAAAAAGCAACTCGAGCCCATCATGGCTCAGCAGTTAACAAATCCGACTAGGAACCACGAGGTTGTGGGTTCAATCCCTGGCCTTGCTCAGTGGGTTAATGATCCAGCGTTGCTGTGAGCTGTGGTGTAGGTCACTGACGTGGTTCAGATCTGATGTTGCTGTGGCTGGTAGCTGTAGCTCTGATCGACCCCTATCCTGGGAACCTCCATATACTGCGGGTGTGGCCCTAAAAAGGAAAAAACAAACAAGCAAACAACTCGAATACAATGCTAACGATGGTCGTCAAACCACAAGAGAGAACAAGAAGAAAAAAGAGCAACAAACACAAATCCAAAATAGTTTAAAACATGGCAATAAGAACATACATATCAATAATTACCTTAAATGCTCATGGACTGAATGCCCAAACCAAAGACACAGACTGGCTGAATGGATACAAAAACAAGACCCATATATATGCTGTCTTCAAGAGACCCACTTCACTTCTAGAAACACATACAAATTGAAAGTGAGAGGATGGAAGAAAATAGTCCATGCAAACGGGAATCAAAAGAAAGCTGGAGTAGCAATACTCACATCAGACAAAATTGACCTTAAAATGAAGAATATTTTAAGAGACAAGGAAGGACACTACATAATGATCAAAGGATCAATCCAAGAAGAAGATATAATAATTTTCAATATCTATGCACCCAACATAGGATCACCACAATATATAAGGCAACTGCTAACAACCTTAAAAGGAGAAATCAACAGTAACACAGTCATAGTGGGGGACTTTAACACCCCACTTACAGCAATGGACAGGTCATCCAGGCAGAAAATCACTAAGGAAACACAGGCCCTGAATGAAGCATTAGACCAGATGGACTTGATATTTATAGGACATTCCATCCAAAAGCAACAGAATACACATTCTTCTCAAGTGCTCACGGAGCATTCTCTAAGATTGATCACATCCTGGGCTACAAATCAAGCCTCAGTAACTTTAAGAAAATTGAAATCGTATCAAGCATCTTCTCAGACCACAATGCTATACAACTGGAAATCAACAACAAGAAAAAAAAAAAAGCAAAAAACACAAACACGTGGAGACTAAATAACACGCTACTAAACAACCAATGGATCACTGAAGAAATCAAAGAGGAAATTAAAAAATACCTAGAAGCAAATGACAACAAAGCTTTTAACACTCCAAAACTTCTGGGATGCGGCAAAAGCAGTTCTAAGAGGAAAGTATATAGCCATACAAGTCCACCTCAGGAAACAAGAAAAAGCTCAAATAAACAACCTAACTTTACATCTAAAGCAACTAGAGAGGGAAGAACAGGCAAGACCTAAAGTTAGTGGAAGAAAAGAAATCATAAAGATCAGAGCTGGAATCAATGAAACAGAAATGAAGAAAACCATAGAAAAGATCAATGAATATAAAAGCTGGTTCTTTGAAAAGATCAAAATTGTTAAACCCTTAGCTGGACTTATCAAGAAAAAAAGAGAAGACTCAAATCAATAAAATTAGAAATGAAAAAGGAGAAGTAACAACGGACATCACAGAAATACAAAGGATCATGAGAGACTACTACAAGTACCCATATGACAATAAAATGGAAAACCTAGAAGAAATGACCAAATTCTTGGAAAAGTACAACCTTCCAAGACTAAACCAAGATGAAATAGACAATATGAATAGACCAATCACAAGTTCTGATATTGAAACTCTGATTAAAAAACTTTCAAGAAACAAAAGTCCAGGACCAGATGGCTTCACAGGCAAATTCTATCAAACATTTAGAGAAGAGCTGACACCTATCCTTGTGAAACTCTTCCAAAAAACTGCAGAGGAGGAGTTCCCATCATGGCTCAGTGGTTAACGTATCTGACTAGGAACCAAGAGGTTGCAGGTTCGATCCCTGGCATCGCTCAGTGGGTTAAGGATCTGGCGTTGTTGTGAGCTGTGGTGTAGGTTGCAGATGCGGCTCAGATCTTGCGTTGCTGTGGTGTTGGCCGGTGGCTACAGCTCCAATTAGACCGCTAGCCTGGGAACCTCCATATGCTGTGAGTGTGGCCCTAAAATGACAAAAAGACAAAAAAAAAAAAACCTGCAGAGGAAGGAACACTCCCAAACTCATTCTATGAGGCAACTGTCACGCTTATACCAAAGCCAAAGATATCATAAATAAGAAAATTACAGGCTAATTTCACTGATCAACATAGATGCAAAGATCCTCAACAAAATATTAGCCAACTGAATCCAACAATACATTAAAAGGATTGTACATCATGATCAAGTGGGATTTATCCCAGGGATGCAAGGATTCTTCAATATCCGCAAACCAGTGCAATACACCACATTAACAAACTGAAGAATAAAAACCATATGATCCTCTCCATAGATGCAGAAAAAGCCTTTGACAAAATCTCACACCCATTTCCGGTAAAAACCCTTCAGAAAGTGGGCATGGGGGAAACTACCTCAACATAATCAAGGCCATCTATGACAAACCCAGAGCTCACATCACTCTCAATGGTGAAAAGCTGAAAGAATTCCCACTGAGATCAGGAACAAGACAGGGATGTCCTCTCGTCACTACTATTCAACATAGTTTTGGAAGTCCTAGCCATAGCAATTAGAGAAGAAAAAAGAAGTAAAAGGAATCCAAATTAGAAAGGAAGAAGTCAAACTATCACTATTTGCAGATGACATGATACTATGCCTAGAGAATCCTAAAGACTCTACCAGAAAACTGTTAGAGCTCATCAATGACTTTGGCAAAGTCACAGGATACACAATACACAGAAATCAATTGCATTTCTATATACTAACAATGAAAGATCAGAAAGGGAAATGAGGGAAGCAATCCCATTTACCATCACATCAAAAAGAATCAAATACTTAGGAATAAACCTACCTAAAGATACAAAAGACCTGTACTCTGAAAACTAAGATGCTGAGGAAATAAATCAAGGATGACATGAACAGATGGAAAGACATACCATCCTCTTGGACTGGAGAAGTCAATATTATCAAAATGACTTACTACCCGAGGCAATCTACAGATTTAATGCAATCCCTATCAAATTACCAAGGACATTTTTCACAGAACCAGAACAAAATATTTTAAAGTTTGGCAACACAAAAAACCCAGAATAGCCACAGACATCCTGAAAAAGAAAATGGAGCTGGAGGAATCAGGCTCCCTGACTTCAGACTATACTACAAAGCTACAGTCATCAAAACCATGATACTGGCACAAAGACGGAAATATAGATCAGTGGAACAGAATACAAAGCCCAGAATTAAACCCACACACCTGCAGTCAACTCATCTATGACAAAGGAGGCAAGAATATACACTGGAGAAAAGACAAGTCTATTCAATAAGTGGCGCTGGAAGTGGTGCTGGGAAAACTGGACAGCCACGTGTAAAAGAATGAAATTAGAACACTTTAACACCACACACAAAAATAAATTCGGAATGGATTAAAGACCTAGATATATGACCAGATACTATAAAACTCTTAGTGGAAAACATAGGCCCAACACTCTCTGACATAAATGACAGCAACATCTTCTCGGATCCACCTGTTAGAGTAATGACAATAAAAAGAAAAATAAACAAATGGGACTTAATTAAACGTAAAAGTTTCTGCACAGCCAAGGAAACCCTAAACAAAACGAAAAGACAACCCACAGAATGGGAGAAAACATTCACAAATGAATCAACTGACAAGCGATTAATCTCCAAACTTTATAAACACCTGCTACAGCTCAATACCAAAAAAACAAACAACCTCATCAAAAAATGGGCAGAAGATTTAAACAGACAGTTCTCCAAAGAAGACATACAGAGGGCCAAAAAACACATGAAAAGATGTTCAACATCACTCGTTATTAGAGAAATGCAAATCAAAACCACTATGAGGTACCACTTTACACCAGCCAGAATGGCCATCATCGAAATGTCTACACACAGTAAGTGCTGGAGAGGGTGTGGAGAAAAAGGAACCCTATTACACTGTTGGTGGGAATGTAAATTTGTGCAACCACTGTCGAAAACAGTATGGAGATTCCTTAGAAAACTAAAATAGAATTACCATTGGATCCAGCAATCCCACTCCTAGGCATCTATCCAGAGAAAACCGTGACTTGAAAAGACGCATGTACTCCAGTGTTCATTGCAGCACTCTATGCAATAGCCAAGACATGGAGACAACCTAAATGCCCATCGACAGAGGAGTGGATAGGGAAGATATGGTACATACACACAATGGAATATTACTCAGCCATTAAAAGGAAAGCAATAACAACATTTGCAGCAACATGGAGGGACCTAGAAGTTATCATTCTAAGTGTAGTCAGTCAGACAGTGAAACACCAACAACGAATACTATCACTTACATGTGGAAACTAAGAAAAGGACACAATGAACTTCTTTGCAGAACAGACACCGACTCACAGACTTTGAAAAACTTATGGTTTCCAAATGAGACAAGTTGGGGGGTGGGGGGACGCACTGAAGGTTTGGGATGGAAATGCTATAAAATTTGGTTGTGATGATTTTTGTACACCTGTAACTGTAATAAATTAAAAAAATCAAGGACCCCTTATAGCGCAGGGAGCTCTACTCCATGTAATCTTAGCACCTACGTGGGAAAGACAAAAGCGTATACATACAACGATCCACTTTGCTATAACCTAAAGCTAATACAACATATATTTTTTCAAATTTTATTGGAGTGTAGTTGATTTACAAGTAAATAAAAAAGTTGAAATGGTATTTTCCAAAGCAGACAAATGACCGACAAGCACATGAAAAGAAGCTCAGCATCATTAGGCATGAGGCAAATGCAAATCGAAGCTACGAGACACTGCTTCACCAACGAGTCTGGCCATGATTTAAACAAAAAACAAACAAAAAACAACCCAGAAAATAAGTGGTGGCAAGAATGTGAAAAAATTGCTGCGTGGCTGGTGAGAAGATAAATGTGAAGCTGCCATGGGATCAGTTTGACAGTTCTTCAAAATTTAAGTGAAGAATTGCCATGACCCAGCAACGCCACTTGCAGGTGTTCTAGCCAAAAAGGCTCGCAGCCAGACACGCGCAGAAGCCACCATCATGTTACTGGTTTTTGAGAAAAGAAAGCTTTAGTGCCAAGTCAACTGACTGGGAGACAGGAGACAAGCCTCAAATCTCCCTCTCTGACCTGGGGTTTGGGGCAAAATTTAAAGTGTTAGGGAAATTTCAGACTCGGAAGCTGACGGGCTTGCCTTCAGTCCCTATAAGGTCCTCATGCTGATGGAAGCCAGACTCGCCTCGGTGAAGGGCTCTCACCCGCTAAAGGGCTCTCACGGCAACATTTCTGTTCCGTGAGCTCTGCAGACAAAACAGTTTTGATTCCGGGGTTATCCATTCTGTCTTGCCCACGCGCAGTGCTGCCTCCGCAAAACAACTCAGTTTGGTTAAACCGACAACGTATTTAAGGAGGCAAAACCACTTTAAGCTGGTGCTGTTTCATTGCCCCACTGTGTACACTCCTCAGCCTTGACAGAAACGGGGGGAAAACTGGTCCAGCTCCTTCCTGATTGGGGGATGGATTTTGTCTTTTTGGAGCTGAACCCGCGGCGTAAGGAAGTTCCCAGGAGAATGGGAGCTGCAGCTCCTGACCTACAGCACGGTCACATCAACGCCCGGTCCTTAACCCACCCGCTGAGTGAGGCCAGGGCTCGAACCCGGGTCATGTCAGGTTGGTTCTTGCTGAGTCACAGTGGGAAACTGGGGATGGATTTTTTAATGAGAGGAATACATTAGAAATTTTGTGAGTCTCATCTTAAAGTCTTGGGCAATCATCTAGGAGCGGGGAAAGTCTTTTATTTTTTTTGCTTTTTAGGGCCACACCCACAGCATATGGAGGTTCCCAGGCTAGGGGTCGAATCAGAGCTACAGCCGCCTGCCTACACCACAGCCACAGTAACACGGGATCTGAGCCGCGTCTGTGACCTCCACTGCAATGTAACGCCGGATCCTTAACCCACTGAAGATAAACCCTTGGATCGGACTGCCCCGAAGATGGCAGAAGCATTCTTCAATCCTGCGAGCGTACCCGCCAACGGGGTTGTTTCATCCTAGTCTCTGGAGGGTCCCACTCTAAGGCACACGGTTCCTGGGACCCAGAACTTAGGGGGATGCTGCAAAAGGCATCTTTAAAGTCCACAACTGTGATGAAAAGCGTAAAGTTGTAAGCAAAGCACGAGCACCTGGCACCACCAGAAGTACCACCACTACAGTTCAGTTTATTGCCCTTAAATCTGTGCAAAATGATAATCTCTGGTCCTGGCTTTTTGTACCCGCAAAACCTGTGCGGTATATGGAGACTGACAAAGCCGGATTAATTGTAGTCAGAGGCTCCACTGTGGAGCCTTACCCGCGAGAAAGGATTAATTGGCATTTAAGACAGGTGGTTATCCGAGGCTTTCTAGCTTCTTTCACTTGCCTCTTTAAAGGGTGTTCCTTTCACCTGGGAGTCCTGGCACCTGGTCAGAATCTTGCTGCCGGAGTTCCCGTCGTGGCTCAGTGGTTAACGAATCCGACTAGGAACCATGATGTTGCGGGTTCGATCCCTGGCCTCGCTCAGTGGGTTAAGGATCCAGCGTTGCTGTGGCTGTGGTGTAGGCCGAGGCCTACAGCTCTGTTGAGACCCTTAGCCTGGGAACCTCCATATGCCACGAGTGCGGCCCTAGAAAAGGCAAAAAAAAAAAAAAAAAAAAAACTCTTGGTGCCATTGGGTCGGCCCTCTGAACCCTTCCTGGCCTGCTGTCGGCCCCGACACCCTCTTCTTACCTTTCGTAGAGCTTCTTCTGGGGCTTCTGGCTGAGGCTTACCCCCCGTTGTAAGGGCACAGCTTGGTGGGCACACGCTTCATCTGGCGGTAATTTAACGTCTGTTTTTTTCTGGTGAGAAAGTTGTTTAATTCTGTTAGTAAAGCTTGTCCCCCAAAGGGAGTAGGACATTCAAGCGTACACAGAGCTATAAATACGTTTATTAAACAGGGCTCCCCCCCAGTTACCCAGGTCGCAGGCAGCAAGGGCGGCGGGCACACTCCCGGGCCCCAGGTTCATCTTGTCACATCCAGACCCGCGGGGACCCGTCTCGGTGACGTCCGCCTGCTGGGGGCAGAGCACCCCCTGGGCCACACGGAGGGCGGGGAACAGCGGAGGCGCCCAGGGCCGGGGTCATGGGGCCGTGACTCGGGCACGCACCTACCTCCCCTCTGCCAGCTCTGACTTTGCACGGCAACCTTAGAGAAGCCAGTCGGGGACAAAGGCTGTACCCGCTTGGCTCCGGACCCGAGAAGGGCCGCTCGCCACCGCGCGGGGCGCAGCGACGGCCGCTCACAGGCGCTGCCCACGAGGGCGTCCAGCCTCCTCCGGGAGGCGTGCCGACCCTGACCCTGGGCTCCGCGGCTGGCCGGCCAGGCTGCCCGCGCCGCAGAGCTCGGCGGAGCTGCCTTCGGGGCCCCAAACGCAAAGGGCTCGGGACGGCGACTGCGCCGCACGCCTGCGCCCAAGCCTTCGCGAAGCCGGCCGTCTTGTCAGAGGCGAGGCCGCTGGATGCGGCCGTGCTGGTTGCACCTGGAAAAGCCTCGTGTCCACGGGAGTGAAGCGGGAGCACAGGCCCCGCCAATGTGCGGCTCCGAGCACACTCTGGTCCTTTCTTAGCGGCACCTGGGCACCCCAGCCCCTCGGCCCTCAACTCCTCTCCCGCTGAGGGCTGGTTTGGAGGGGCCAGCCAGCGCCCCCGGAACGGATATGCGGAGAGGGGCCTTGCGAGCAAGCAGCGCGGAGGTCGAAGGCTTGATGGCTATCCCGGGTTTCCAATTCAAGGGCCGAGGACGGTCTGTGGATTGCAAATGTCTAGAAAATCAAATAGACTCAAGAGACGCAGAGGAGATCGGAGTCTGCAAGAGGCCCGACGGGTGGGGCGCTGCCTGCGGGAGCCCTGAAAAGCTGTCCACGCGAGACGGAGCCAAGAACTGGAACCTGCAAGGCCAGCGTGCCGCCCGGCTCCCAGGGCCTACGTGCTGGTGCTTCCCAGACCGGAGCCAGTCTGGTCAGGGCCCTGCGCAGAGCGGCCCGCGACAGCCAGGCTCCCTGTCACTCACTGGAGGTGACTGGGTCACCTCGAAGGGACCAGAGTCGGGAGGCGGAGGGGGATTCCGGGGCACGCGGGGTGAAACGCCCAAGTCCTCGCTGCTGTCTGAGCCAGGCAGGGTCTCATCTTCCCTGTAGTGACCAAAACATGTCGCCCCCGCAGCAGAGATCAAAGACCAGCTCACCTCGGCATCCGGGAAGTTTCCCCGTAAAAGACGCTGAGCCCAAGACCTGGTGCGTTAGCACCGCCAGCGATGCTTGTCGTCCCTCGAGAAACTTCCTTTGCAACACACACTTAAAAGCCGGCCCACGCCAGCTCCCTGCCAGCCCGGCTCGTACAGGAGAGGGTGAAAAGTCTCAGGGAGGAAAACCACAACGCGCCCAAGCGCACAGACTCGGGCTGGGGGCTGCTAGCGTCGAGAACCTTCCTGCTTTGTGCGCCCTCGTTCTCCGTGGCCCTCTCACCCCAAAGAGGCCATCAGGGCTGGTTTTGTTAAGAGCACACACCTGCATCGGGAGCGCCAGGCAAGCCCATTACGCGCAGGTGGAAGCTCCTGACGCTTCTGTAAAACAAGCTTTCGAGTCGCGGAGCAGCGCGTTTTGTCTCCTGAGACAGGATCCTCATCAATACCAGGCTGAACAAAGCTGTGCTGCCGTCATCCAAGAAGCAAGCCCTTCGGCCAATCGTAACAAACAAAACAGACATAGACAGACGACAAACCCAAAGGCCGGGGACTCTAATCTGATCCTTTGATTTTTACACCAGGGGCTGTAACCTCTCATGCTGGCTCCCTTAGGGTGGGACGGTGCCCACAATCCTGGGGAGAGTCTCAGACAAGCAGGCACTGTAACTGGCTTCCTCACCCCGAGGGTCACCCCAGCTGATGCGGGGGCTGCTGTAAGTCACCGACGTGAAAGGGGGCGCCCGGAGCACACGGTGGGGAGGCAGGAATCCCCCAGCTGACCCCCGAGATGGAGCAGGGCTGGGCGGCCCCCAGGGCCTCGGGCAGGCCGCCACAAGGCCTAAGGCCCTCCGTGGTCACCAAAAGTGTTGCTTTTTATTTTACTTTTATGGCCGCACCCACAGCATATGGAAGGTTCCCGGCCAGGGGTTGAATCCGAGCTGCAGCTGCCGCAACACCAGATCCTTTAACCCCCTGCACCGGGCTGAGGGTCAAACCCGAACTTCTGCAGACCCGATCCCTAACCCACTGCGCCAGGGCAGCGACTCCCCAGAGCTGTTTCTGAGCAAGGGCTTGCGGCCCAGCGTGCACAGGAGCCAGTGCTGCGGGGCTGGCTTAGGAGAACAGAAAGAGCTTTGTCGTGAGGTTGCCAAGGAGACAGATTTGAGGGCCTGGCCCCGGCTGAATCCATGGGTAAGGAGGACCCTCGGCTACAAGGGCCTAAGTCACAGGTGGGCTAGCCCCGTGCTGTTCAAGGGTCAGCTGCATAGCAATGAAAAGAGCTGCCATACAGGATGAAAGGAAGACCGAGTATTTGCTTCCTACAAAAAACCAGTCTGAGAATGTAAATCGGTGCAGCCACTATAGAGGACAGAATGGAGCCTCCTTTAAAAACTAAAAATCAGACTACCGTATGATCCAGCAATCCCACTCCCGGGCATAGATCTGGAAAAGATGAAAATTCTACTCCGGAAAAATATATGCACCCTTCACGCACTATTCACAATCGCCAAGTCATGGAAACAACCTAGTGGTCCATCTACAGAGGAGTGGATAAAGATGTGGGGCATACACACGATGGAATATTATGCAGCCATAAAAAAGATTGAAATGCTGCCATTTGCAGCAACATGGATGGACCTAGAGTTCATCATCCTAAGTGAAATAAATCAAACAGAGAAAAACAAGTATCATATGAGATCCCTTTTGTGTAGAATCTTAAAAAACAATTCAAGTGAACTTATTTACGAAAGAGAAATAGACTCACAGACATAGAAAACAAACTATGGTTACCAAAGAAGAAAGGCAGGGAGGGGTAAATTGGGATAAACAGATACACACTACTGTGTACAAGACGTATAACCAACCAGGCCCTTCTGTGCAGCACAGGGAACTATAGTCAATATCTCGTAATAATCTGTAATAAACATGGGAAAGAATCTAAAAAACAATATATAGATGGAGTTCCCTAGTGCGCTAGTGGTGAAGGATTTATTGTTGTCACTGTTGTGGCTCAGGTTTGAGACCTTCTACAAGCTGCTGGGCCCAGACAAAAAGCAAAAAAAAAAAAAAAGCACGTATGAAAAAGAATGACTGCTATACACCTGAAACTAACACAACCCTGACCGATGAACTGTATTTTAATAATTAAGAAAAGAGACCCACTTTACATGTAAATACACTTTACATGTAAAAGTAAAAGGCAGGAAAAAGGTATTCTGTGTAGACTACCATCCGGGAGAAAAGACCAGAATGCTGTCTCAACGTCAGGCGAAGCAGACGTCAGACAAGGACCGTTTCCAGGGATGGTGAAAGACGCTACGTCAGGACAAAAAGTCACTTGTCCGAGAAGACAAGGATTCCAAGTGTACCTGCACCTTGGAACAGCGCTTCAAAATGTGTGAAACAAACCGACAGAGAAAGAAGAGACAGACCACCCCGGCGACACCTGTCTCTCGGCAGAGACGGTGCAAGCAGAGGGCACAGGGGACAGGCAGGACCTGAGCCAAACTGGAAACCAGACTGACCTAACTGATACTTAGAGAAGACTCCGCTTAACCATAGAAGAATACAGACTGCCTGTTGCGGCTCAGCGGGTTAAGAAACTGACTAGCGTCCATGAAGATGTGGGTTCAGACCCTGGCCTCGCTCAGCGGGCTGAGGAGCCCGGCATTGCTATGAGCTGTGGTGTAGACCGGCAGCTGCAGCTCCGATTCGACCCCTAGCCTGGGAACTTCCATATGCCGTGGGTAAAAAACAAAACAAAACAAAACAAAAAGCAAGAGCAGAATACACATTCTTCTCAGGGACACACAAAAAGTTTAAATAATTGAATTATGCAAAGTATTTCTTGTGTCATAACAGAGCTAAACTTGAAATCATTAACAGAAAGATAATGGGGAAATCCATATATTTGAACATTGAACCACAAACTTATAAACAACCCATGAGTCAAAGAAAGGAAAAAAAAAACACACGGGAAATTACAAAAGTTTTTACTTGAATTAAAAAAGTCATCAATGATCTGAATTTCTACCTTAAGGAATTAGAAAACAATCAAATTAAACCCACAGCGACTATAAGGAAGAAAATAAAGATAACTGCAAAAGTGAACGAAATCCAGAAAATGTTAGCAGAAAAATCAGCAAAGCCAAATGCTGTTGCAGCGAAAAAAAAAATCAGTAAAATATCCAAGGAAAAAACAGGACACAACTCGCACACATCAGGAGTGCAAGAGTGCCCGTCACCACGAAGCTGCAGACGCTAAAAGGATAGTAAGGGAACATGCAGTGAGCAGTTCGAGGCACTGAACTTGAACTAGTCCGGTGAAACGGACAAATCCCTCCAGAGACCCCAGGTTGTTTCCAGAACCACTGAGCTGGCCTGTCGGTGCTGAGGAAAGGATGAGACACCGGTGAACTTGAGCCGCAGCAGCTCGGGTTCCCCTGCTAGCCCCGCCTGGAGCAGAGGCCACAGTGGCCTTGTAGATGCATGAACGCGCCCTGAGCCCAGATCTGCCACACGAGGTGGAGATGAGAGAGAAATAAATGCTTTTTATCATTGTCGTTTTGTGGGAGTTTTGTTTGCTATACACACACACACACACACACAAAGCTAAATAATGTATCGAGCTGGGGCAAGTACCAGGCTTGCGTTTTACCAGGCAGAGGCAAGGAAGAAATAAAAGGGCATTCGGAAAGCGATGCCCGGCAAAGGCCCCCAGCAGCCTGCTAGTGGGCCACCAGCGGTCACAGGACCCAGGAGGGGAGCAGTGGTGCGGACCCCTCCCAGCGCCGTCCCCGAGTCCTGTTCCCTGCTACAGTGCTCGCTGTGAGACACTTAAACAAAAGCGGGACCCATTCTCCCCGAGTAGAAGTTCCCCCAAACCCTGCTCCCAGCCACAGCCCCCGTATGAATCTTTGTCCCTGCAGCTCCATGCTCATCCATGTCTCCAGCCATCCAGCCATAATTTATGGCGTTAAAGAAGGGTATCGTATGCCACTGCTTGCCCTAAGGGCTTGTGTTTTGTCACTTAACCGCGTGTCTTAGAAGTGTTTCCATGACAAAGAAAATCTACCTCCTTGTTTTTAAAAATTGCTACAATCACTCTATACAATAGCCAAGACATGGAAACAACCTAAATGTCCATCGACAGAGGAGTGGATTAAGAAGATGTGGTACTGGAGTTCCCGTCGTGCCTCAGTGGTTAACAAATCTGACTAGGAACCATGACGTTATGGGTTCGATCCCTGGTCTCAGTCAGTGGGTTAAGGATCTGGCGTTGCCCTGAGCTGTGGTGTAGGTGGAAGACATGGCTCGGATCCTGTGTTGCTGTGGCTGCGGTGTAGGCCGGCAGCTACAGCTCCGATTCGACCCCTAGCCTAGGATGTGGCCTGGGGTATGCCAAGGGTGTGGCTCTAAAAAGCAAAAACAAGGAATTCCTTTCGTGGCTCAGTGGTTAATGAATCTAAGAACCATAAGGTTGCGTGTTCGATCCCTGGCCTTGCTCAGTGGGTTAAGGATCTGGCGTTGCCGTGAGCTGTGGTGTAGGTTGCAGACGCGGCTCGGATCCCGTGTTGCTGTGGCTGTGGCGAAGGCCGGCAGCTACAGCTCCCGTTAGACCCCTAGCCTGGGAACCTCCATATGCCGCAGGTGTGGCTCTAGATAAAAGGCAAAAAGACAAAAAAAAAAAATAATAAAAATAAAAAGCAAAAACAAGCAAACAAACAAAAACCAGGATAGGAAGATGTGGTACTTATACACGTGGAATATTACTCAGCCATCAAAAGGAAGGACATAACGGCATTTGCAGCAACATGGACGGACCTAGAAATTATCACGCTAAGTGAAGTCAGACAGTGAGACACCAACATCAAATGCTATCACGTACATGTGGAATCTAAAAAAAGGACACAATGAACTTCTTTACAGAAGAAGTTGGCGGGTGGGGAGATACACTGAGGGTTTGGGATGGAAACGCTATAAAATTAGGTTGTGATGATTGTTGTACACCTATAAATGTAATAAAACTCATTAAGTAATTTAAAAAATAAAATAAAATTTGGAAAATAGAAAAAAAATCGCTACAATGGATCCATCCTACATATGAAGGTACCACAATTTTTTTCACCAGAATGGATGCTTTAGTTACTTGATTTTTCTCAACTGTGCACACCCCACCCGTGAACCCTCACGCGCGTGGCCACTGTCCGAGCAGGATGCGTTCCTAGAGGAGGGATCGCTGGTCCGAGGAAAGGCAGAGGGAACACGGAGGAGATTTGTGTTAAACTGCTTCCGAAAGACGTTGTGCTCATAGGCCTGCCCCCGACAGTGTGGGGGAAACCCAGCTTCGCCCTTTTTGCTGACGCTATTGTTATTATTTGACATTGACAATCATTGATCTTTAAAATATTCCCAGTCTGACAGAAAAAAAAATGCTATTTCACTGAGATTTTAATAGGCATTTCCCAGTTGATGGTGACATGAACTTTTTTTTTTTCCGTTGTGTATGGGCCATTTGGGTTTCTTCTGCAGAGAGCCTTGGCGCATTTTTCCACTGATTTCTTGTCTTTCCTGGATCTGTTGGCACTATTTCTATTCTGCATTTTGTTGATTAACTCTATTATCGTGTATCTCGAAAATCTTCTCCGCCCGGCTACCGCTTCTCTTCCAGCTCTGCTTCTTTGGTGTCTTCATTTATGCAGAAGTTTGACTTTGTGTGTCGTCAGATTTGTTAGTCTTTTCATTTCTGGCTTCTGGGTCTCGTGCCTTGCTTAGGAAGGCAGGGCCACTTATTGTTTACAGGGCACTTTCATTTCTATTTTCTCAGACGAGGCCGGCCCCCGGGGCTTAGTAAGACGCAAATCACCTCCAGGGCAGAGATGGGGGTCAGGGCAGCGTGACTTGCCTCTGCTCACACAGCCGCTCCGGCTGGAAAGCCCTGTGCAGCCCTGGCTGCCCCCCAGGGACCATCCGCCCTCCGGGGCACCCACCTGTCGCTCCTGGCTGGTGCCACCTGCCAGACCCCCAGGCAGCCCTGTTCCCTGTGTCCCAACAAGCCTCCGGCCAGGTGGAAGCAGCCCCCGCGGCCCCTGGAGGCAGCACTTCTAAGTACAGGCCAGGTCTCCCAGCTTCAGAATCACAGTGGGTGGAGGTGACAGTGGCCCCAGGGGTGGCCTAGGCCGCCTCAGCAGACCCTCGTTCTGTGCGAGCTCAGGGGAAGCTGCCGACCCTGTTATTTCTGTCTGCCCCACTCACTCCAGCAGCTCTGTGGACTCACGGCCCCCTGGTCCCCGCCAGCCCGGCCGAGGTCCTGCGGTGTGTCCCAGGCCTCTGGACTCGCCGTCGTTGCCGCACTTTGCTCACTCCACACACCGTGGAGGTTTGCGAGGGGCGCTTGCCACGTGTCGGGCAGCAGGCCAAGCCCTCTTTGGAGCTTTCTCACTGAATCCTCAACACTAGGGATAGGAGTGGTTGTTGTTCCAAGGATCAGAGACGTTGAGTCAGTTTCCCCAAGTCACACAGCTGATGAGGGTAGTTCTGCTCCTGAGCCGGGCCGTTCTGGCCCACTGACTTCAAATCAAGATGAATGAGTCAATGACGAATGCTGGGCCCCAAAGTTCTGCCAGCAGGAAAGTACTGCACCGTCTCCGGAAGGTGGCATGTCGAGGCCTAACGTTTTCTACGCCATGTTCATGACCCAGGCGCCAAGCCGGGCTCTTGGCGTATTAATCTCATTTAACCGTCTCAACCAGGAGGTGGCTTCTGTTCATTTTCCCCGTTTTGCAGATGAGGAAACCGAAGCTCAGAGAGCGAGGCGCTTGCCCCGGGTCCCAGAGGCAGCGGGTGACCAGGGACCACCACGACGCACAGGGTGACCTGGTCTCCCTCAGCAGCAAGGGCGCTGGCCGCCCATGGCCGTGACCCAAGCGGGGGACGGCTGTCTGAGGAGGCTGCCCTGATGCTGCCGGAGGGTGACAGACAGGGACCCCGGGCTGACATCTCTGCTTCTCGTGGGAGAGGAACTCTGAGAAGGTTTGCTGTCAGCGCGAACATGAGGAAATCCTGAAGCCACCATCTGGCCGGTCTCGCTGCTGCACACACGCCTCCGTCTGTCCTCGTCTCCCCCCGCCCCCCGGCTCTGGGTCCCGGCATCTCCGGACCCCACGCTGGGGACAGCGCAGCCCCGCCCTCCTGACCACGCAGCCCCGCCCCAACCCATGCCCTGGGGTCCAGGCGCTGTCCCCGCCAGGCTGTGGAGGGGTCTGAGGCAGGGACCCAGCGTCGGGACCCTGGGTGCCCGTTCTGATCGGAGCCCAGGCTGCATCTTCCTCTAGCGCTAAATAAGCTCTGGTATCTGGTTTAGGTTACCGTGGGGTACTTGTTCCCACCCGCTATTCCAGCCCAATAGAGCAGATCAGGTCTACACTCTGGCAGGGCTTAAAGGAGCTTCGGCGACCTGCCCACAAGCGACCTTGCTCAGCCTCACTCTCCGCCTGCCCTCCCCTGGGTTCCGAAGCCAGAGCTCTCAGCGCCGGGACTCACCAGGCCCTCTGCTGCCCCTGCCTCTGCTGGAGGGCGCCCACCCGCCTTGTGAGCAAATGGATAAGCAATGAGCAGAGCGTGAAAGGTCCTTGGCACCCGGAAAGCGACCTAGCTGCTGAACGCGCCCCTCGCCGGCCTGCTCTGGGCCCGGGAAGGAGAAGGCTCAGGGCAGCTTCCTGCGCGCAGGGCCCTCCCATCCTAAGGGGCGGAGCTACGATGCAGGTGGCAATCCTGACGTCACTCTGCACACGACGCCTGACCCAGACGAGGACCTTTGAGACCCAGGGCGCTGCCAGACTGACCGCAGTGATGCGGCGGCACCTAGAAGGGCTCTCCTGAGGCCCCCTGCCCACTGGGCGCTCTCTCTCCTCCCGCCTCTGGGCTGAGCTCCTGTTCGCGTCGCCCCTCGGTGCTCACCAGCCCCCGGGGGACCGGGCCTTGTTCCAGTTACGCCTGAGAAGGACTGGCCCAGACGGTCTGTGTCCTGCCCAGCTAGATTTGACCTTGAACTCGGTCCCTCAGGCCCAGAGCCGGTGTGTTCAACCACCTGCCTGCAGCGATGGCTGGAGCTCTCACAAAGTCAAGCGTAGAGGGCGCTGGCCGGGTTTTTGGAGCCAGCCCAGCTGGGAATCACAATCACAGTCTAAGAGCTGAGAGCACAGCCGGGTCCCTGGCCTCTCGGTTTTTTCCATCTCTAAACCGGGGGAGGGGTCCTGGCTCAGTGAGTGCAACAGCAATGCAGGTGAAGGGCATGCAGCTAATATTTATCGAGCCTTTTCTCTGCACGTGGCGTTGGGGACAGTGCAGAGCATGGCAGGCATGGTCCCTCCCCTTGAGGGCTCACAGCCTGGGGCCCCCGTTAGAGGCACAGGCAAAGGACCAGGAAAAGAAACCCCTGGCACCTGAGTTTCAGGAAGGCTTCTCGGAGGAGGTAGCTTTGCATTGGGCTGGAAGCTAGAGCGACTTTGCCTTTTGATCATAAAGAGCTAGGCGTCTAAGTGGCAAGGGCAGCACCGAGACAGGCGCCGAGGCGGGGCTTCTGCACGGCAGAAGGAGCAGCTAACAAAAAGGCACCCTAGGAAGTGCAGAAATTATATACTTGCTAAGGGGTTAATGGCCAAAATGTAAGGAACTAATGCAACTCAACAGCAACAACAAAAAAATCAATCAGAACAGGGACACGGGAACTGAACCGACATTTTTGCCAAGAAGATCTACCAGCGGCCGGCAGGCGCAGGGGAAGATGCACGGCGTCATCCACCGTCAAGGAAATCAAATCAAAACCACCACAAGGTACCACCTGACACCGTCAGAACGGCTGTTGTCCAAAAGACAAGCAGTAACATGCGCTGGCAGGATGTGGAGAGAGGGGACCCCTGCTCACTGCAGGAAGGCGGGAGGCGCCCCGGGTAGACGGGCCTCGGAGGGGGAGGGCGGACGGGGAGAGGCCGCAGGGGCGGCTGCAGCCAGTCTGGTGCGCCTTGAAGCCCACACGGGGGTCTGGACCTCGCCTGTGGGGCCACGGGGGCCCCTGGAGGCGCCTGAGCGAAGGGGAGCCAAGGCGGCAGCTGGCTTCAGGAAGCTCAGGAGCGAAGCACAGACACTTCCAGGCGTGGAAGCTGCCGTCCTGTGCCTTCAGAAGGGGAACAAGGACTCTGAGAGCTCTGTGATTTTCCAGAAGCTTTGCTACTTCCCCGTGTTTCTGACCTTCTAGTTCCTATCAGCGAGTACCCACGAAACCCCAGACCAGAAGGAGACTGGGACCGCCCCAACCTGGCGAGGAGGAAGGGGGCCCTGGGGGCGGGGTGCTGCTGCACAGGGAGCTGGGGGCCGGGGGAGGGCACCGCGAGGAGACGGAGACGGCCTGGCTGCCGCCATGTCCCGGGTCCCTGCTGGGTCCTGAGAAGGGCCACCCCCTGCCCCAGGCCGGGGCCCCTTCGTCAGGCCCCGAGGCCCCCGCGGCGGACGGCATTTGGGCTGCAGGGGCCCGTCGTCACCCAGAGGCGCAGCGGCAGCAGCCGGCTCCACGGAGGGGCCTACACCAGGCTCCCCGGACAGAACCAGTGCCGCCTCCTCCTATGGCAGGGCTGGAGCCGGCCTGCGCCGGCGCCGAGCCGCTTCTCCAGAAAGCTCCTGCCTCGGCCAGACTTCTTCTTCTGTTTTTTCTTTTTAGGGCCACACCCACAGCACATGGAAATTCCCAGGCTAGAGGTTGAATCGGAGCTGTGGCCGCCAGCCTACACCACAGCCCCAGCAACACCAGATCTGAGCCGCGTCTGAGACCTACACCACAGTTCACGGCAACGCCGGATCCTTAACCCACTGAGCCAGGCCAGGGATCGAACCCTTGTCCTCATGGATACTAGTCAGGTTCATTACTGCTGCGCCATAGTGGAAACTCTGGGAATTCTGAGTCCTTCTTTTAGGCCCGTCAGAAAGCCTCTGCTTGGTGCCTCTGTCTTTTCTCTTTTCTATCACTTGTTTGTGGCCTTTTTCAACAAACAGAAGGGGCTCCAGATTTCCTCCAGGTGGCCAGAGCACCTAGCTAGAATTAAATAGTGTTTTCATCATTTAGACGTTGGGTGTTCTCAGCCTCCCAGAAGCACTATGATTTCGTATATTTTCAGGGAAACTGTTGTGACTCCAGTAACATTTTAAATGTTCAATTTCTTTTTACTCAGAAACTCTGTGTCTCGGTTGTCTGCACTGTGGAAAAAGACACATAAGTATGCAAATAGACATAAACACTCTTTGATAAGCAATGGGCCCTGCTGCACAGCACAGAACTATATCCAGTCTCTTGGGATAGATGATGATGGAAGATAATGAGAAAAATAATGTATATTTAACTGTGGCTGGGTCACTATGCTGTACAGCAGAAACTGACACGACACCATAAATAAACAGCAATAAAAAAAATGAAATACGCTCTTTGAACAGGGGTCATCCCAGTATAATTTGTAAATCTGAACCACCAAATGTCAGTCAGTAAGGAAGTGTTAAATAATTTAAGGCACAGGTAAGCTTTCAATTCAGTGCGGTCCTCAAAATGAATGCATTAATGTCTGTACGTGACACGGACCTCTGAGTGTGTCCGGGACGCATTACCAAGTGGGGGAAAAGCCTGCAGTATGGTACTGTTAGTTTTATTTAGAATCACAGTTTCGTGTCTATAGAGACAGGTGGAGACACAAAACACAAATATCAGTGTGGACGAAGGGAAGAGAAACCAGGACCATAACTAGGCTGTTCGTGGCGAGGCTGAGCGCGCAGCTGCAGCGAGAGAGGCTTCGTGGGGACCGTGCCCCGGTTCGAGGAAAGCGCGCACCGCCGGCCCTGCGGCTCCCGTCCGCTGAGGGGCAGGCCCTGCCCCGGAGCAAATGCTTTCGGTCTTCCCCACTTTTTCCAGGAACAAGGACCCTGGCTGCGAGGAGGGGGGCGGAAGAACTGTGTGGTCGAGCGGCTCATCGTCTCGGAGGAAAACTCCAGCTCACCCGGTCCCGTGGGCCGGCCTGGGTGGGGAGGTGGGAGGCCCACAGGCGGCTCCCCTGGCTCGCCCTGCGGCCTCCCCGCACGGCGGCTGCGGCCGCAGGACTGCTGGTGTTTCGCGTCTTTTCAGGGCCGCACCTGTGGCACATGGAGGTTCCCAGGCTAGGGGTCGAATCGGAGCTGCAGCTGTTGGCCTACACCACAGCCACAGCAACGCAGGATCCGAGCTGCATCTGCCACCTACACCACAGCTCACAGCAACGCCAGATCCTCAACCCACTGAGCGAGGCCAGGGTTCAAACCCACGTCCTCATGAACACTAGTCGGGTCTTGACGGCTGAGCCACGGCGCGAACCCCCCAAGACTCCTTCCGGGTGCATTCGCCTGGCCTCAGACCCCCCTCCGCCACCGCCGAGGTCCGGAGGCGGGAGGCGGCGGACGCCCAGATCCCGCCAAGCTTCACCTCCCCTGGGCCCGACCCAGGGCCCATCCCACCCCTGCGCCCAGAACACCTTGGGCGAGTTGCTTCGACCCCCTGCACCGGCCTCCCCTTTGTCCCACGGGGCGGTGGTGGTTTCTGGTCCGCGGCGTGGGTGGCGGTGAGTGAGAAGAGCACAGCCCGGCGCAGAGCAGGCGCTGGGAAGGGGCCGCCGGGGCCTCGCGCTGCCTTTGTCTCTGTGGCAGCGCGGGCTCCGGCGCCCACGGCCCCCAGGCCGCCGCAGGAAGGCGCAGGCCGGAGCCGAGGGCGGGAGCCGCGTGCCCCGAGCCCCAGGCAGAGGCTTTTCCCGCGGGCAGGGGTAATCTCCCCGTGGAGTGCGGGGCTTGAATCTCCTGGCGGGGCCCCTCTCAGACGGCCTGTGTGTGTCCTGCCACAGCCAGGACAGCGGGGTCACGGCCCGAGGCCCGGACCCCGGGAGGGCGGGCTTTGCGTGGCCAGGCCCTGCAGCGGTGGGGCTTCCCGGCGGCGGGGACGCTCAGCTGCCCCTGAGTTGGCAGCCGGGCCTGTGAGTCACAGCCTCCCTCCGCCTGCGTTCCTCTCCGCACGGCGACCGCAGCCGCAGACTTCTGGAGGCCCTCCGGGGGGGCCCGGGGCTCCTCAGTGGGGTGCCCGTCCCCAGACACACTCCGAGACGCCCCTTCCTCAGCTCGGAGGAGCAAGGAACGGCCAAGGTCACCCAGCGACGGGGGCGAGATCTTGGCTGAAACCCAGGTCCAGCCAGGTGAACCCCAAAGGCCCAGGCCGGGGGCCCGGGGAGCCCCAGACTGGGTCAAGGGGACACTGCCCTCTGCCCCGGCAGCTCTCTTGTGCTGCCGCCTGGTCTCCCAGGCCTGTGCCGGACGGTGGAAACTGCAGCCAGCACCGAACCGGCCAGCAAACACCAAGAGGCCTGGCTGGTGCCGGCCCCGCTCGCCTGAGCGGCTGCCGCTGCAAGGGGCCGCCAGCACCCCCGCCCAGGACTCAGAGCCCAGCCCTCCCCGGCCCGGCCCCGGCCACACTCACCCCCATCGCCTCCTTCCTCTTCCTCCCTCTCCTGCACCGTCTGTCTTCCCCCTTCCTGCTCTCTGGCCCCCTGGGCGCTCCGTCCGCCGGCCCTGCTCCAACCCGGGGCCAGACGCCTACTCACCCAGGCCCGGGATCTGGCCTCCAGCAGGTGCCTCTCATGAGCCGCCCCGGCCTCAATCTGGGCCCACGGGCCAAGCGCAGGGAGGGTGGGCGGGCCTGGCTTAACAGCCGAAGCCGAAGCACATGCGGGGTGGGGGTGGGGGTAGCGGGTGGTGTCTGGCCCCCAGCCCGGCAGGGGCACCACGGAGCCGGGAGGCCCTCCTCCTTCCACAACCTGGAAACCCAGAGCCCCAGGTCCCGGCCACCCAGCTGCCGGCGTGGGGCAGGGGATGGGGGTGACATGTTGCAACTTGCTGATGGAAAGAGATGTGAGCCGAAGGGGCAGTGTGGGGACCCCATGGCTGGGCGAGGAGGACCCAAACCTGGGAGGGAACACAGAGTCGGTGAGTGAGAAGCACCAGGTTTAATATTAAAATCTTTCTCTTAAAAAAAAGTACAGAGAGGAAAATTGGATGGCATACAAAATAGCACTTCTGCTGTATAAATGTGAGTTAATGTGAGTCCTAAAAACACTTGTAAACCTAGGTGATTACGTCTTTGGTACCGTAGTGACAGCTCACGCCCTCTCCTGGACCAGGCTTCGGGGGTGCCAACCGGCACAGGGGCTGGTGTCCAGAGGTGCTGGCCTCGCCCACCCACATCGGCCTTCCCCTGCCCTTGGCCTCGGCCACAGCCCCCACTCCCACTGGGCTGACCGAGGCAGTGAGGTGACCGTCCCTGGGCAAAGCCCCTCCCGTGGTTCCGGCCTCGGGAGGGGCAGCTGGCGGTGGGAAGGCAACGCCAGAGCTTGCGCCCCTTTTTCGGGTGCCCCGTCAAGGCTTCTTGTCCTTTCATGGTCCCTTAGGTCCAGGGCACAGACCTAGACAGCAGGTGCTGGGCTGGTGGGCCGTGCCCGGCGGTCTGATTTGCTGTCTCTGCCGCCTTGCCCGGCAGAGCTCCAGAGGTCACAGGCCCCATGTCCCCTGGGCAGCCGCTGGAGGCTTGCCAGGACCCCAGCTGTCACAGAGTCAAGGCCCGGGCAGCTGGCCTTCTGGGACTCGCCGGGGGCCTGGGGAAGGCGCACAGCTCCCGAACGCTCGGAGTGTGAGGTGTGGCCTGGAATCTCCCCAGACCCCGGCCGACCCCTGGGAGACAGGTTTGGGGTGTTTGGCTTTGCTTCGTCTGGGCAAGTGTACAAGCCCTAGAATATTCTAGAACGTTAGTGTTGGCAGGGCACCAGAAGTCAATGAGTCCAACCTGTTCATTCTTCAACAGAGGGCAGGGGCTCCTTAAGGCCTACAGCGGGCCCAGTGCCACACTGGTCCACATATTAGCCCACATGTGTGGGCACCTCTTGCAGACACTCATCACAGATGTGGGCCCACGTGGCCCCGGAGACTCTGGTGAGGGGAGTAAGACTGGCAGTGATGAGGACGAAGGCTCCTGGGCCCAGGGGCCTTGCAGACATGGACCCAGGCACTGCTTAGGGGGAGGCGCCCCTCGAGTGCCCGGGGCAGGGGCCGCAGGCCAGGAGTCCCGTACTCGGCCCGGCCCCCAGAGCTGAGTAAGCACAGAAGGCCCCAGTCCAGCTTGGGCCCTGGAAAGCAAAGACTGGCACTGAGAGAGGTGGCTTCTGCATAAGGCAACCCTGGTCCAAGGCCGGGCCCGGAGGCTCGGGTCCCTTCCCCGCTCCCGGCAGACGCAAGGTCGAGGAGAGCGCCGCCGCCACGCAGGCGGCTAATCTACCACCCCGCGAACTTGAGCGTCTCCCGGGGAGCCCAGGCTCCGTACCTGTCGGGCGGGGAGCGAGTGCCACACCCTGCTTGCCAGGCCCACCTCTCCCACCTCACAGATGAGAAAACCGAGGCCCCGGGGAGAGTCCTGGCTCAGTCACACGGCTCCCCAGAGGCAGAGGACTGGCCACGGCCTCCTGCTCTGCTGCCCCTCAGCCGGCCCTGGGGTCGGGGTGCGATGAGCCGGGGGCAAAGCTTTCAGGAGGGGACAGCTGATGGGGGCCAGGCCAGGAGGTGCGGGGCGCTGGGCGGAGAGGGGGGCTCGGACTGGGCGGGGACCGGCCCCTAGAGGAAGCTGTCCTCCGCCTCGGCCCGGGGCCCCGGGCGGCTTGAATCCGGCGGCCGCGCTGGCTCCAGCTCCGGCTCCCCCCGGGGTTGGGGCTGCGGGTCCGGCTCCTCTTGGGGCTCCAGGGGGCTGTCACAGGAGATGGTGGAGGAGGTGTTGACCTCGTTCAGGGTGGAGCTGGAGGGGGAGGCGCTGCGTGAGGATGGGCCACGGTGAAGCGACCACAGCCCGACGCCGAGCCTTCCGCCTGTCCGACCGCCCAGGCACCTCACACCTGCGCTCCCCGTCCTTGCAAACGCGCTGCCAGGCAGGCGCCGTGAGGAACGGGCGGCTCAGAGGGGCAGGGACTCCGTTCACTCCCCACAGCAAGCCCCGACCAGAAGCGCTCCTACGGGTTTCATTTCACAGATGAGGAAACTGAGGTTCGGAGAGGAGCAGCGTGTCTGAGCGCGCGGGACAGCGACAGCTTTCACAGCCCAGGCCGTTCGTACTCTGGGCTGAACTCAGTACACTGGCTACTCAGAGCTTGAATATCAGCTTCTCCGACAGGGTCCGGGGGGCCCTTCTAGGTCTCGTGGGCGCTCCTGGCGCACGTGGAGAGCGGGGCGCGCAGACAGAGCGCCTGGCCGGGTCCCACGGCGCCGAGCGGCAGAGCTGGAGCCTGAGCCCAGCCTGGAACCCGTCGCTTCACGTAGGGGAGGACCCGTTTTGGGGTGCGGGTCTGGCCGTACAGGGGAACAGCAGGTCCAAGTGACAGCTGGCCTTCCTCTAAAGCCCCCCCAGGGCACAAAGAAGAGCACCCGTCGCCCGCCACCCCCCTCAAGTCTGAGGTCTGGCCTGCAGGCCCTCCGCCGCGCTGTGCCAGGCTGATGGGGCCCTTAAGGTGGTGCTGAAGGACTGGCAATGCCCACGGGGGAATGTAAGGGCTGCGAGGAAAGTAAGAGGAGGGCTAGGACAGGGCCTGGAGGGGACAGGGCCTGGAAGGGCCAGGGCCTGGAGGGGCCAGGGCCTGGAGGGGCCAGGGCCTGGAGGGGACAGGGCAGGTGGCCCACAGGGGCTCCTTTCCGGGAACAGCTGGCTTGCAAGTAGGTCCCCGGCCATTCGTTCTCTTACCAGGTCATCAAAGGTCAAATAAGCTCAACTCTCTCCCCCATTCACCAGCAGGAACAGGTTGTCACCCCAGGAAGGCAAGCCTCCCAGCCCGAAGACACACACACACACACACCCCGGCCCGAAGACAGACAGACAGACAGACACGCACATGGCACCGCCCCCGGCGGCGCAGCTACCTGGCAAGGCTGGGGGAGCCCTCCAGTGGGCCCTCGTCAGCCCCCTCGGGCTTGGGGTCGGGCAGGGGGATGATGTAGTCGCTGTCGCCCTCGCCGGGCTGCACGGCGGTGTAGAGGACCGAGCCGGCGCCCAGCGGGGACCGGAGGCCGGGGAAGCCGGGAAGGCGGGCTTGGGACCGGAGGACGGCGGGGTGGTCGCTCCTCAGAAACTCCTCATCCACCTGCTGGTACTTCTGCTCCGGGGGCCAGACCGGAAGTGCGTCAGGGCTCATCGAACCCTCAGATCCTGACCCAAGCCCTCCCACCTTGGGAAATAAGGCACCTGGCGCTCCGAGAGGCAGGAGAACGGCCCTGAGCCGCGGGGCCCAGTTGCCCTCTTCCCTGGCTTCTCGCAAGGCCGGGGGGCCCTGGGCCGCCAGCAAAGGGCCGCCCCCAGACAAGCACCCGCAACCCTCGCGCCCCCGCCTCGCCAGAGCAGACAGGTGCCGGCTCTCGGCCCGCCACGTCCTCGCCTGCTGGGGCCTCGGGTTCCCTCGCCGCGGAGCGGGGACGAGCCCACGCCATCCCGCTGTCCCCGAGCCGTGACCAGACGCGGCTGGGAGCGGGCTTACAGGGCATGGAGGGTGAGGGCCGTGTCTGGCCCAAGGGCGCCTGCACCTCCCGGCACTAGCTTCGCAGTCGGGCAGGGAGGGTCTTAGGCCCGCTGACTCCATCTGTGCTGTATGAGCCTGCGACGGGGCCCAAGCCGTCAGGGCCTTAGCAGCCGCCCAGCCCAGGGCCGTTCAAACTGGCCAAGGGCCAGGACTTGGGCGCGGTGCGAAGGCGTGAGGCGGGAGTGGGGTGATTTAGGGCCTTCACCTTAAGTCAGTCAGCTTCCAAGCAGAATTTCACTTTAAAAGCCTCTGTGCTGCTCAAGTAGACTTGCAGCCCCAGCCTAAGCCTTAGTAGCACCTCCAGGGAAGCTGAGGCCCAGAGACGCGAAAGCGTGGTCCCCCAGACAGCAGCACGTCCCGCGGGGCCCGGCCCCGGGTCTGCTTCTGGCTCCGTTCCCCTCCCGCCCCCCGCCCGCCCGGTGGCCGCCACGTACCTTTTTGTACCCCTCGCCCAGCAGCCTCTCGAGAAGCAGCACCAGCTGGGAGAAGGGGGGCCGGACCTCGAACTTCTCTTCCCAGCACTTCTGCATGATCGCGTAGCTGGGGACAGGGCAGGGCGCTCAGCTTCTCGGCTCCCGGGACTCGGTGACCACGGGGTGGGGGTGGGGCGCCTCCCGACAGGGCAGCCTCCGTCCCCCACCCCCGGACCGACCACGCCTTGGTGAGCCTGCGACCCAGGAGGGGGCCGGCGGCCGCACCTGGATGGGTGTGTGACTCCACTCGAGCCCCAGCGGTCAGCTCGGGGCCTCCCGCGGGCGCTACGCTGAAAGCAGCTGGTATGGCGTCATTTGGCCAGTGCCAGCCTGAAAGTGAGGCGGGCACGCAGGACAGCAGGGTCCCGGGGCAGAGAGAGACTGCTGATGGCATCGCGTGGACACCTGGGGCTAGCTGGACGGGGACTTTTCTAGATCTCTGAGCCCACAAATCTGTTTCCCGCTGAAGCTGGCAGAGCTGGCTGTCTATCGGTGGCATGCACGCTGGCTTCCCGGAGCCTCCACTTACATCTCATCGGAGGCGTGGGCAGGCTGCGCCATGCGGTAGCCCCGCTTGATGGCGTTGTAGAACTGCTCGTTCATGGGCAGCTCCGGGTATGGGGTGCCGCCTGTCGGGGAGCAGGGACAAGAGACATAAGCCCAGGGGAGTTGGGAAAGTGGCAGGAACCCCCTTCCGCGAGACAGGGAGAAGGCGCGGTGGCCTCGGCATTGGGAAATGTGGGCTCCCGCACAAGCTCTGGACAGAGACCGCCTCCCTCGCGGGAATCGGGGGCCCAGAGGACACCAGAGCCAGCAGGTTTTCTGATGTCACTGTCCAAACCCATCCAGACTCAGATGGGGCAGGTGAAGAGCCCAGAGAAGGTAGGACCCTTGTCCGGGTCGCACAGCAACCAGACAGAGCCGAGCTGGGGCTTGAACCAGAGCCCGCCCCCCAGCCCGACCAGGATGGAGGTGTGAGCGGACAGGGCGGTGGGAAGCAGGACGCGCACCCAGGGTGAAGATCTCCCAGAGCAGGATGCCGAAGGACCACACGTCGCTCAGGGTGGTGTAGAGGCTGTTGAAGATGCTCTCAGGGGCCATCCACTTCAGAGGCAGGAAGGTCTGCAGGGCGGAGGGCGCTGAGCGCCGGGCGGGGCGGGGGCGGGGCCTGGCAGTCCCCGCCCCCAGCGCTTCTGCACTTTCCAGTCCCTGCGGGCCCTCCCAGCTGGCACCCGGTCCCACGCCCGCCCCACGCTGGCCCCGGCTCAGGAGGACGTGGTCTGCGGGGAGGAGCTCAGGGCCGCAGGCTGCTCCCAGAACAGGCTCCCTTTTCCCACCCCAGTAGGGACCCTGGGCTGAGCCAGGCAGGGGTGTGCGCGGGGCCACCCAGCTCTCAGCCCATGCCTCCAGGGCCCAGCGTGACCCCAGCTCTGTCCTCACGTGGAAAGTGGGGGCACAAGCAGAAGGCGCGTTTGAACCGCACGCGGCCTGCCCCCTACTCGTCCGTCCTGGCCTGTCCCCTGGGCATCCGCCTCTGCTCACCTCCGCCACTGGGGCGGCGCACCTGGCCTGCTCCCTCCAACCCTCCCAGGACCCCCCACGACTGGTCCCGTGGCCGAGGCCCCTCCCTCCCCACCCCCACTCCAAGCACAGCTGCTGACTCCCCTCCCTGTCCTGGCACACAGGGCTCGGCGGGCACACTGTCCCTGCTGGCCAGGTCGGGCCACCAGGAGCCCCGCCCCGAGGGCCCACGGGCCGCAGCCACACGGACCGCGAGACTCACGCTGCCTTTGGAGATGTAGTTGGAGTCCCGCATGATGTCACGGGCCAGGCCAAAGTCGCAGATCTTGACCAGCTTGCCCTCGCAGATGAGCACGTTCCTGGCCGCCAGGTCCCGGTGGACGCACTGAGGGGAGGGGGAGGGGGCTGGGTCCTGGGGGCAGCTGTGCGCAAAGACTCGCCCTGTCCAGGGCTCTGGGGAGGATGCACGTGGCCCAGGTGTGAGCGGCCACCAGGTGAGGGGGCCGCCAGGCGGGAGGCGCCACGTGGCGTGAGGGCCACCCCCGGGCTGTGTACTTGGAAGGCCCTCGCTGGCCGGGTGAGCCCCCTCCCTCCGCCACTCTGCTCACGGGGACCTCACGTACGTTCTTGGAGGCCAGGAACTCCATGCCATTGGCCACCTGGTAGCTGAAGCCCACGAGATCCGTATAGCTGAGCACTGGGGACTCGTTGATCAGAGCCGCCCGGCAGGTCCTCTCGGGCGCTGCGGGGGAGGGGGAGGTCAGCCGCTGTCCCGCGTCTCCCGCGGCCCACAGAACCCTGGTCTTTGGCTCGCGGAGCCTCAATGTCCTGGATTTTCAATTGTCTAACAATTTCTAAACATCTGACTTCAAATCCCCTACCTCACAGAGCCCTCACGGTCTCGAAAAGCTTCTGCCGTTCGCCCGGGGCCAGCTCTGCTCTCGGGGCTCTGGACCGGCCCGGGGCCGGCTCTGAGCAGACCGCATCTCCCCAGGAGGCCAGGCCCGCCCTCACCGCACCGCCTCCCCTCCCTGCAGCTGGGGTGCACCTCTCTGGGCCCAGAGCCAGAGGTTCACACGGAGCTCCGTCACGCAGCGGGTTGCTGCCAGGCCGGGCAGAGGAAAGCCTGTGAAAGGGGCAGGTGCGAGGAGCCTGTGACACCCACCCGAGGGGACGCAGTTGTCGTAGGGAGCCGTGTAGCCGGCGGGCTGGATGTCGGCGTACTTGACGTCCCCCCGCATGTCCAGCATGGGCACGTAGTCCACCAACTCGTCCTTGCTCATGTCCATGTAGCCGCCGTCGCTCTCCCCGGGCAGGGACACGTGGCTGGGGGCGGAGGACGTCACCGGCAGCCCCCCCACCGCCCTCCTGCTGCCCTGCTCGGCCCTGCGGCCCGCGGGCCCCGCGGCCGCTTCTCCCCTTCACTCACCGATACCCCCCCGTCCGTCACAGGGCAGCGACCACGTGACGAGCCCTTCCAGACAGCCTCAGACCCACCCTGAGCTGGGCACGGAGGCTGCCAAGATGACAGGACCCAGGGCGAGTCCACAGAGCACCCGCGCCCGGGGCAGGCACGGCACCCGGGACAGGGGTCAGGGGAGCACCTGTGCCCAGGTGCTTTTCCGGGGCCACTCCAGCCCCGTCCAGCCACGGTGCCCTGCACGTGGGCACCGACCGCCTCCGTGCCTCTGCCCGCAGCGTCAGCTCCCCAGAGGGCTGCAGGGCCACCCACACACACCCCTACGGGTGGAAGGGCTGCCAGGAAACCCTCAAAACTGGGGAGGACACGGCAAGGTTCACTGTGCCCTGCGCTGCCGCTTCAAGTTGCTCTGGTCTCTCTAACGAACGCGTAGGGCCCGTGTCATCAGCACGAGAGGGAAGAACTGGTATTTTTGGAAAAGAAGATGAGTCGCGTTGCCCGGAGGCCCTGCAGACTCGGGGGGCGGCGCTGCGAGGGAGGATGAGCGCGAGCGGGGGTCAGCCTGGGACAGGAGGGGCGGGGTCGGGTTAGAGATCACGTCTACAGAGCGCTCAGCGCCAGGCCTGGCGCAGTCAGCAGGTGGCAGCCGGTGCCCCCGCCGCCCTCCTCGGGGTAGACAAGGGCCAGGTCCCCAGCCGGCCGGCCAACAAGTGAAACCTGGCTCCAGGAGCGACACCGCCCGCCCCGGCCGGGCCCCTCGGTACCTGGGCAGCGGGAGCCCGACGGGCAGCGCGTTGCTGTAGAGCTCGGCGCTGGGCGGCCGGCGCTTGTCGGAGCAGCGCTGCAGGAAGCCGTGCTTGTTGCGGTGCAGGTAGTCCACCAGGTCGCCGTAGCGGCAGTACTCGGTGATGATGTAGATGGGCCCTGCGGAGGGACGGGCTCAGGGACAGTCCCCGGGAGCCCCCCGGCTTCCCGTCAGAGCCGGCAGGCCAGCGACGGGCTGCAGGTGGGACAGCCAGGCGCAGCAGGCACCGGGCAGAGCCGGATTCTTTTCCCGACCAGGAGCAAGGCGCTCGGTCCCCCTGAGCCTCACTTTCCCCATCTATTAAATGGGGCTAGGAACCCCACCTCCAGGGGCGCACTGAGATTTCATGAGATAAGGCCTTTGTCAGCTCAGCGCAGCGCCTGGCAAGCAGCAAGCACAGGATATAAAAGAAACAAAGGCAACCGTTTATTGACCGGCTGCTGTTTTTAAATTCAAACACAAGGCACTGACTTAGTCAATCAGTGGCAGCTCGAATATACTAGTGGAATCAAAAATTTTGCAATGTGTGATCACTGCGGACACAGACTGGCGCATGCACACAGCCTGCTTCTGCATTCTGTTCTGGTTTCGCAACACTGAGGAAAATCCCAGATCTCACAATAAGCAGATGCAAATGGTGATACCTTTTTTTTTGTGTGGCCTAACTTGTAATCAGAGCTTCAGATAAAAACACTTGGCGGGGGCGTTCCCCGTCTGAGCAGCGGCTTAAGGATGCAGCATTGATGCTGCAGCAGCTTGGGCCTACGCTATGGTGCAGGTTCAGTCCCCGGCCCGGGAACTCCCACAAGCCGCTGGAGAGGCCTCATTCTCTGATCTAAGCGAAAGCAGCCCCCCGCGGAAGCACGCTGGTGGCGTCTCCGGGGGGGGGGGGGCTGCAACTCATTGCAGGGTCACACGAGATGTTCCTTGTCACGGGCTTTAAAAAGCATGATGAAATTTTTTAATGTCAGAGGCCCCCTTCCTTGATTTGGACACTTCTGCGGTCGGGGACCTGAAGAGTGCCCTGGCCTGGAAGGTGATGTGACCTGTGGCCGCCAGGCTCTGTGAGGCGAGGGCACTGGACAGGGTGGGCACGCCCTCCCGCTGGAGCGTCCTGTGGTCCGTGGACTGAGGCGGGGGCGCGGAGGGACCCTGGACCCTGGCTCTCTCCCAGAATCCTCTGGGGCAGGGTACCTCCTTTAGTGCAGGCCCCCAGCAGGTTGACCACGTTCAGATGAGGCCCGAGATGACTCATGATCTTCAGCTCGGACATGAGGGCTTGCTTCTCGCTGCTGCGGGCAGTGGCTGCGGGAGAGACGGGGCCTCAGGCCTGGGCCGGCACCGAGGCCTGTTGAGGCCCCACCAGAGCCTCTGGCTCTTCTGCCCTGGTCTGTGCTGACCCAGGTACAGGCCCAGGCAGCCACAGGGGACAAGGA